>JAOPJO010000008.1:7837874-7853408 GCA_027123675.1 Molva macrophthalma | reverse complement strand
TGTGTGTGTGTGTGTGTGTGTGTGTGTGTGTGTGTGTGTGTGTGTGTGTGTGTGTGTGTGTGTGTGTGTGTGTTAGAGAGAGAGAGAGAGAGAGAGAGAGAGAGAGAGAGAGAGAGAGAGAGAGAGAGAGAGAGAACAAGGTTGAATGAAAAGTCAAATATCAATTATTTTAATGCAATTAAATAAACAGAGGACAATGAAGTTGTTGGTGGGTTTAAATATCAAGAAATCCAGGTTTTAATGACATGAGAAGATTGTTAATTGATTTTCTTTGTCTCTATTAACTAAGCAGTTGTTAATAAGGACTAAGCTCGCATGGAAGTGAAAATGCTTTTTTTTCACAACAAAATGTGGCATAGAACAAAACAAGCTGTTCATTAAATAGAAAATACATTTCAATCATAATAAGTGTCAATTAAAACGAAACTATTTAAATTTTCAGCTGGTCTATTAAAAAAATGGAATTCAATTTATCTAGCCCCGTTGGTCTTCTGAACGTGCAATATAAACGTAGACTATAATATAAAAAATACGAACATTGCGGAATACAGAAATAACGATAACATTAATTATCGGTATCATACTATATAATATTCATATTGCTTTGCTACGTTAATGTTTCTTTTGAACAGAGAAGGTGGACAAATTGACGCAGTGTCGATAAGGGGTGTAAAAACAAATGTTCTAACGGGTCTTCTTACGGAAAAGAGGCTGGCCACAGCCGATCTACAGTGACATTTTCCCCACATGCAAAATCATGCAAAAGGTAAATACTAAGGCGGAGGGATACATACACAATTGCAGAACATGGCCGTCACCTCCGTCATGTCCTCTCCTACAGACCATCCCATTTTAGTAACTTCTGCTATGATTGGATTAGCGCTTCAAAAATCGTCTTCTGATTGGATTCTGACAGGTCAATCAGGCCCTGATGCCAATGACGTTGATCGTACAGTGGTAATACCGTATCGCTTGGGTTATTCGCATTATAGTTACTTCTACATTTAATGGAATATAATGCTTAATGTGAATAAAGACGTCGCTAAGTCTTATTTTCCGGCTTAGCCAGAATAGGTCACCTTTGAATTAAACAGCCGTGGGGTTGTCGTTTATTTTGACAGCAGCATTTCAGGGTAAGTGGAATGATACATTTCCTTCCTGCGTCTTTTTCCTCGCACAGGAACAGAACTGGTTTCTTTATTATCCAAATAGAACAGTAAACTTCAAACTTATGTTTGCTATTAAACACGTTTTGATTTCTACGTTGTATGTTTTGTCGGTACGATGGTGAAATCCATTACTTGGTCTAGTTCAGCAACCGATGTATTGAAACGCAAGCAGGGTAATGGCTGTCGGTCGGATTCGATAGGAATTGTGTAATGGCCTATCCTATATTGTATGATTCATGTCTGGTTAAGGGTTTCTGCATACGGTGTTTTCTATCTGACTAATTATTTAAATCTGTGTCTGTATGAGATTCGTGGTTTGTACGCGGTCAATAGGCCCACTTGGCTGTAAGCGACAACTGACCATATTCACCACAATATTTTGGATAGTAGGCTACAACAGTGGACTCGAGCTTGTACACATCTGAAAGCAGACCATCCTTGAGTGAACACTCTGGTACACATGTATCTAGGTCTCTAGCTTAATGTAATTAAGTATCCAATAGACGAACTGCACAGATAAGAGGCCTATTATTCCACGCTGTTCATCCTCTGTCCTTCGGACTTCACTTAAGAAGACCCTATTTCCAGTCTTACTTGGATCATAATATATGATCTACATTTGATTTATATTGTCCAAAATACTTTTCTTTAGAGATTCTAGCATTGATTCTGCACAATTCTGGATAGCTCTGTGTTCTTAATTCAAGACAAATTTAACATTATTTATGTAATTAATGTATTGATTATTTGTATAAAATGTTATTTGCTATGTGTGTGCAATACTACTATGCAAAATAGGTGTAACTTAGCCAAGTAAAGGTGTGTAGTTTATCTAAAAGGCGTGAGTTTGAGTATAGCCAATTGTTTATTTTACTTTCTAGAAAATATAATCTTATTTTCTTGCCATTGGATTGAAGTTAAGCAAGAAGTAGGCCAATTTGTTGAAGTGATGCCCCCTAGTAAATCACCATCATGATGGAGGGTTGTCAACATTGCTGGGTAGAAGAGTCCCACTTTTTATATACAGTGAAATAACAACAGGGGGTCTAATCTGCCCACAAGTCATAAGGTTATAAAATTGTCTCGGTGCCTGAAGGAAACACAAAAGCTTCAATGTGAAGCACAAACACATGTTTTATAGACTACAGTATATGCCAGCACCCTGTTATACCATCATTACACCCAAACATACATACACACACATAGAGGGAGAGTAGAAGAGGGAAAACCCTGCATATTGAACACAGATGACCTCGTCCAACATGCAGCATGGTTTCAATGCTTTCTGTTAATTTTTTTGGAGGGGGTGGGGACATCTCCAATGTCCAAGGTCCAATCAAGTCAGTGATGTAACAACGTAACACAAATGTTACGTTGATCCTGGTATAAAACAAAATCCAACATTATAAAGGCCTTCATCCTTGGGCGAATAACTGCTTATAACCGCTTACAATGCTTACTTTCACAATAGACGATGATACTGTTTATAAATCGCATTTCAGTATATTTAAACAAGCTTAACCAGCACTCAAGTAAGCACACACTCTCAGACTAATGTGCAGCTGTAAAACTCCCATTATCACATGAGATTACATTTAATTCAAATTAAAGTACTAGTAGGAGCATTTTCTGACAGTGAACTTCACTGTTCACAAGCGTTACACATTGGACATCGAAGATAGCCTAGTGATGTACATTTGGTCCTCGTCATGTTCAATTTATGTTCACTGAAAAGAGTCTTAAAATCTGGCCTTTTTGAAATGAATTAACAGACATAAAAGTTACAAAAGGTTCAGGCCTTGTAGGAATGACAAATGTCTTGGTAAATTCTCCTTGTAAATTCTCCTTGACCATTTGCACTTTTTCTTTCCATGTAATCTATCACTGCGAGACTTAAAACCCTTTCTTAAAAATGTGAAACCTGTAAATGTTGCTATAAAGAAGCATTATTTGGATCTCTGTGTAGTTAAATTCAATGAAGCCCCATGGAAATTAGTAGTTGGCCAGCTCTAGGTTCTGTGCTGTTGACATTTTTGCTAATCCTGATATTTTATAGTAATACATTCGGTTAATCTGGCATCATTCTAGCTAATTAGAAAAGGCAATTACCATTTACAACAAGAGTGTTTCACTATAGTGTTTGGTTGCTCTGTAATCCCCGAATGCTATGGAAACTGCTTTTGCCGAAGCATTGTGAACTATTAGCCTAGCACATGTAAGCTATGTCAACACATGTAATAACAAACACAAACATGTGTGTTAATACATCCCCTGTTTCATTGTCTGCAGTCATTGTGTTGACATGATGATGGACCCATGTTCCCAGTGCGTGGTGAACACATTAGACAAGACCCTCGCCCGAGGGGCTTGGGCCTGGGCTATCTCCTGCTAGGCACCCTCCATTCATCTTCTGAGCATTTGGCAAATTTCATTGGCCAATGCATAATCTGCTAAAGGTCACTGCCACTAATTACACTTCTCAAAAAGACACAGATGCCCACCCTCGGCCCCATTTTTCTCTTCATCAAAAGAATATTCATCAGTTGCAGAAGGGATTCCTGGAATGATTTCAGCTAAGTGCCATCCCTCTTTATCAGTGTGACATCAGCCCCACCAAAGATTATAACGCAGACCTGGCCCAGGTGATTTATTCCTAGGGCCAAGGTGACTATTCTATTGCCAAGGTCACTATATTAGTATGGCCCAGGTGACTTAATCGTAGGGCCTAGATGACTATACTATGGCCCCGGTCCCTATACTATGGCCCAGCTGACTATACTATGGCTCAGGTGACTATATTAGAGTGGCCGAGTTCACTATACTATGGCCCAGGTCACTATATTAGTATGGCCCAAGTCACTATATTCGTATGGCTTGGCCAGGTGACTATATTGTGGCCTAGGTGACTACGGTTTTTGTATGGCCCAGGTCACTATATTAGTATGGCCCAGGTCTCTACATTAGTATATTGTCAACTGAGCCGCAGACCAAAGTCCCAGGTTCACTATAGACAATAAATCTTCCAGCCTCTCTGGGTTCCCTTAATGCCACAGTAGGAGAAGGAGCCGGCCGGATCCAGAGTTCAAGCTCATTATCCTGGCCCTCAATCAGACCTCCAGCCAGCTCTTAATTGAGCCATCAGCGCCTTGAGGGGGGAAGAGACCGTGTCATTACTGTAATGAGGGAGCAGCCGTGCAGGGGGCAGTAGGGAGAGCGCCACAAGGAGAAAGCCCCACGGCGTTGCCCCATTCTGGTCAAATTCACATGGAAATGAACGGTTTCTTGTGAACATCGCCCTGTCACGGCTTATTTAGTGTACGGCACTAACAGTCTTTTAATATCTTATAACCCTCTCCAACATAATCGATTAATATGCTAATATAGCCGTGCAGTTAGCTAATGACCAAATAATCACATATGGGTGGGGGGTGCCGGGGCTGTATAATTCAAGGGTTCTGTGAGAAGGGTTCGATGCAGTGTAGTCGCTTGCTAGTGCACAATGCACGCGATGAGCAGCTTTAGGGCTGTAGGCGTTGAAATATGTTGATGATTCACAGGTTACTTCATAGTCTCTGGCTGGCTCACTTACAAATATAATACTGTGTACTTAACCCTGGGATTCCCCCTCCTTCCCTCGACACATAGTGGTTTCACATCGATTGTTTATGTGGCCGATCACGAGAATGAGAAATGTTGTCTAACCTCTCTCTCCCTATCTCTGTCTCTGTCTCTCTTTGTCTGTGTCTCTCGACCATAGGAGGAGAGTGACATCTGTCGTACCACAGCAACAGTGGGGGGGGGGGCAATTGGCCACCTTTGTCCCTACTAAGCAAACAATGAACTGAGCATCGTCCACTCCACCAAACCAAACGTTTGTGTGTGTGTTTGTGTGTGTCAGAGTTCCTTTACTGGCATGCATGACCGTGTCTGGGGTTTTCTGTGCACGAGTAAGAGGTCGTAGGTCACACCCACCGAGGGGCCATTCTCTTCTTGACTGACGCGGCCGTCCCTTTCCGCCGTCGCAAGGCACCATGGGAAGGAAAAAGATCCAGATCCAGCGGATCACGGATGAGAGGAACAAGCAGGTGAGATGAGATTCCTGTGCGGTAAACATCACCTGTCGGTCAAAGCTGGATATTTACTAGTTGCAGAACACCATATCACATGTTATTCCTTGAATCAAAAGGGCATTTTGTCTTATTTAAAATGTGTGGTCATGCAAGGCCATGTTTGAGGCGGCCCAGCTGGATAGCATTGCTTCCTGGTGGGCCGGTAGACAAGACGGGGAAGGAAACTCTCTCATCATCCACCAAGAGGAGCTTCACATCATGTAGCTCTATGATGTAAATGCACTCATGACTAAGTGACTCTGAAGCCAAACACAGTGCTCCATCAGGCCGCTAATGAGCTCCAGGCTAAAGCAGAACCAGGCCCAGGAGTTAGCAGACGATCGAGATCTTAAGACCCCATCGTCCGCTAGTACCAGACCCCCTTTCATCGCTTTAAAAGTGATGCTGCCTCCTCCTTATGGGAACGTGTCCAGCAGCTCGGTGCTCAGACCTATAGCATTGATTGGCAGCAGGTGGGGTGGAGAGGCTCTATGGCCATCAATGTTGCTGAAGGGAACAATGCGTCTGCTTAAGGCTATAAAACCACTTGGGCAACCATGTGACAAGACCACCCACCACGGCACCACTGTGTACACTGTGTGTGCCTTGAAAGCGGTATCCAAGTCGGAGATGAGGACAAATATGGAGAGACACAATGAAAGATTTTTCATAATATATCCACAAATGACATTGGGTTCTCTGAATAAGCTACCCGCAAGCCATTTTCTTCTAGATGCTCCGTTTTGCACATATAAAGGTGTCCCTCAGAAAGATCATCCCCAAAGATGTTAAGCATAACACTTTCTCTTTAACAGGCAGTGGTTAATCTGTATAACTTCTTCAACTTATGGAATCAAAGGCTTGTTCGCTGGAGATCAGTTGCTATAGAGATAGTTTGCTGTTTATGACAAGGTTCCGTCGCTGTGGTCACCAAAATCAACAACACTTTTCCTTCTCCATGTATGAGTGCTTTTCACTGCCACCTGCCACCATCCTGTTTAGACCAGATCCCCATTTGATAAATCGTTCCTGCAAGAACTGGACAGGGAGCAGGGACTGACCAATGGCAGTGTTGGTGTCTTATCTTCCACACATAGAATGTGCCATGAAGACAATCAGGACTAACTATGCAGCAAGACTGAGGAGCAATGCCTCTGCTGTAGATGCTACAGGCCACCACTTCACCCAGGAAGTGTGACTGACTGACTATACTTGTGTAGGCACTTATGCAAAAACAAAACAAATGGCAGTGGCTCAGACGGTAGAGCAGGTTGCTGGTTCGATCCCTGGCATCTCCTAGCCAACCTTCGGGGTATCCCCAAGCAAGACGCCTAACCCTTATTGCTCCTGACGTGCTGGCTGTCGCCTTGAATGGCTAGCACCGTCGATGTGTGAATGTGTGCATGAATGGGTGAATGTGTGGCACTATTTGAAAGGCGCTTTGAGTGGCCACAGGTCAGAAATGTGTTGTATAAATATTGTGTCCCATCCCCCCCAGGTGACGTTCACCAAGCGGAAGTTTGGCCTGATGAAGAAGGCGTACGAGCTGAGCGTGCTGTGTGACTGCGAGATCGCCCTCATCATCTTCAACCACTCCAACAAGCTGTTCCAGTACGCCAGCACCGACATGGACAAGGTCCTGCTCAAATACACAGAGTACAACGAGCCTCACGAGAGCCGGACCAACGCTGACATCATTGAGGTAAACCAATCACGGAGAGCCGGGATGGGTGCTCATGATAAGGCCAAAAAGACTACATTAAACAGGAAGTAGAGAAGATAAACATCGGTGGTAGAGAACATCGGTGGTCAGAGGGAATATTAAATGGGAAGTAAACAAAAAAGGTAGATGGTGTCCTCGATCTTGAATATAACAGAAATATAATTTAATCAAATATAAATCAAATATTTGTTCTTCAGTATCTTCTGCGAAACAATGTTGAACAAACTGAAAATGTTGTCTCAATCAAATCAAGTTTATGTTGGTCATTTTCAGTAGAGGAAAGTTTGAATTTGATCTAATTATTCCTCCCCCTCATCCTGTCTAGTGCCACCTAAGCAAGCCTACACAACAATATTATGATCACAATGTCTTTGAATTTTGTCCAGGTAAGCAATACCATTACAGACCAACACCACCGTCATCTAATCCAGCATCATATTTGTTCCTGTTCAAACAGCCAGGTTTTACAGGCTCCAAACTACTGAATCTGGATCATGCACCATCCAGCGTTTCCTTACCTTTTTTCTCTGATGTACCACCACAACCCCATTATTACAGTTCAAGTACCCCTTCATCGACACTAAAATCATAATTGAGCATCATTATTCATATTGTAGTAGCCTAGGATTTTGGAATGAAAGAATCTGAGGCAAACTTCTAATTCTGGTGTTTACTTTATGGATCAGCATCAATCAACATGTGCAATATTTAACAAATTCAGTATATATTCATATTTTGCATCATAATTGTTGTTAAAGGTCCAGCCAAGCAAAATCGAAACTTTTACAAGTGTCCCCTGGAATCTGCTCACGTACATACTAGGGTTAGCGTTCCCTGGTCGGGAATCACTGGTCCAAAACATTTAATTAGAGATCTAATAATAAGTGGTCCACTGCAGTCTCAGGCCAGCGTGCGTGGTGTTGCTGGGGCATCTTAGGTAGGGACAGCCGGGCTCAGGCCTGACTCAACAACAACAAGAGAATGAGAACAAGTGTGGCAGCCCATCTGGAAGCTTCCTTGGCACAAAATGGCAACCAGAATAGTGACACCACTCAAGATGTAACTGAGCGAAGCAACCAATGACTTTATTACTTTATTTAACGACTAGGAGAAGTTACTTGTGGTGCTAAGAGTATTAAATCAAACAAAACGTTATCCAGTGCTTTTCGTGCAATGCAGACATTTTTAAAAGACCGGTACAAATCTAAGTTGCAAGGAGTCCTTAAACAAGTAATCATGTAAAGGGTGATCCATCCTTTGAGTAGTTTCAAGCTTTTTAGATAGCATGATAGAAGGTATATTCTGTGCTTACTCCAAAGAAAGGCTTCCCAGGAGCCCCAGCCCGGGCCAAACGCAGAGCATATGCACGTGGCTTGCTGACCCCTTTAAACATAATGGCCCTCTCATGAATTGAACACGAGATGGTTAGATATGATTCACTGGGCTGTGCACAATGCAGCCCGCCACTTAAATTTCAAACAGAGCAGCGACTCGGTGAAATTTCACTCGGGATAAATATTTACAGCTGTCGGTGGGTGCACCGTTTCAGTAGTTCGACCATGGTCGGCCGCCAACGCCGGGGTCCGGTGGCACGGTTACAAAGACCTAGCCAATACACAGTTCATCGGCTCAGACTCTTTTTGATGAGGACACGTAGTCCAAATGAAGCGCACTGGCCCTCTCCGAGGGTCTGTATGCTTGTAATACTCACTGATTCATTTCAGTTTTTTTCTAATTAATTTTCTCTCTGGCTCTTTGTCAGAGAGATGAGGTCCTTCTACAAGCTGTATCTATAGCTGCAGATGTTTCCCAAGTGTGAGTGTGTGTTTGTTGTGTGTGTGTGTGTGTATGTGTGTGTTTGAGGACAGCCTTGGGTCACATCATCGCAAGCTCCACTGGCCCTGTTTGTGTTCATGTTAGTGTTTTCAAGTGTGTACCTTAACGCAACTTCAACTGTGTATGTGTGCATTAAGTTTGCCACTCACTGCGAGTCTCTCTCTCTCTCTCTCTCTCTCTCTCTCTCCCTCTCTCTCTCCCTCTCTCTCTCTCTCTCCCTCTCCCTCTTGCTCCCTCTCTCTCGCTCTGTGTGCATGTACTGTAATAGCCCGTGAGAATACCTCATGCAATATTCAGTCCTGATGAGGGCCCCTTGATTATATGTGTGTCATTCTGTCACTTGGTCCATAGGCATGTGTATGTGTGTGTGTGCGTGTGTGTATGTTTGTCTGGCTCTCTTCTCTGTCACGCACACACACACACACACACACATACACCCACACCCACACACATGCCTACTAGGTACATTTAGCTTATTTCCATAGCGCTAAGTTCCTAGCACAGCTTCCTGTTTCCTGTGGTCTAGGAGAGGATGGGGCTGGGATGAATCAAACAGAGAGAGGAAGGAGATCTGAAGAAAAGAGAGTGAGAGATTGAGAAAGGGAGAAAGAGGAGTTGTGTAAGCGCGTAGTCACAGAATGTGCCCATTTGCCGCTGTGGCTCGGCTAGTTCCTCCTAGCAAGTGCTTTTGAGTATAAATTATGAAGTGTGGATACAGTCACGCAGGCAGCCTGGCACACACAATACAAACTCTCAATACAAACTAGTAGAAACTCTCACACACAAACACACTCTCATTACAAACACATGTCTAAACTTGCACAAACATATACGTATAAACACACATACATACACACACACACACACACACACACACACACACAGACACACACACACACACAGACACACAAACACACTCACACACAAAAGCACACACTATCACACACATAACAGCACACACTATAGTATATGCCTAGTATATACCATGTTCTAGTAATCAAAGCATGTGTGTGTGTTTGCGCAATATTGCTCACACAGGACGACATTCCTTCATTCTGCATATGCATCTTCTCTTAGTCGTGCACCAGTCTCTCTCCATCTTGTGTATGTGTATGTTGTGTATGTGTGCACTGTATGTTGTGTATGTGTCCGACCGTGTGTGTGAGCGCGCGTGTGTGTGTGTTTGAATATGTGTGGGCAGCCTGCCTCTCCTGCCAGAATGTGTTAATCCGCTTGACTGCAGATCCCAATCAGGGAGAAGGAAGGCAAAGAGAAAGAGAGAGAGAGATGGATAGAGGGAACCCTACAGGACTACATAGGACTAGCCACAGAGAGAGAGAAGAACGAGGGATGAGAAAAGACGTCCAGGGAGAGGGATGCCCTTTCCCTCTAAGCGGCTCACCGAAGGGACTCTCCATCCACTTGCTCTCTGGAGACTTAGCGGCTCTGTCGCCACGGTGATCCAAGGAGTCTCTGGGGCTCTCTGGCATGTCACACGTCATCACGGCGACCAAGTTCACCCCCTCGCCCCCTACCCCGACTTAGTTACCGATACCAGTCAGTCTTCACACTGCACCCACCCAAAAGAAACACCAAATTGATTCTTGGCCTCCCATCCCCCTCCCCTCTCTGACACCCGGACACCTATCCACACAACGATAGCCCCTCCCACTCGCCTCCACCAAGGCGGGGGCTCTCTTCTGTTGCCCAGACAACAACGCTCTTACTTGGGCTTATCCTGCATCGCCATGCCAACCCAACTCTGTTGACGATCCCTCCGCCTCCCCTCTCACCTGTCATTGCTGCCTCAGGTCCCTAATCTCGCAGAGTTCATGGGATCATCCCTCATCAAGCCTCCACGTGATTGGTCGATCGGGGGAGGGTTGCCATCACCAGACCACTCCCACTCAACGACGACCCCGTGCAGCAATGTCATGGGTTCAGCGTCGACGCTCTACACATGAGTATGCCCAGTGGAGCTGTGCGTGGGTTTCTGGTTTCTGTTGTTGTGTTCCGTGTTGATACATCGGTTGTTAAGCAAGACGAAACGGCTCACTCTCTGCTGAGACTCAAAACTAATCAAGAATGGAGAAGTGAGGTTCCCTCTGAGACAGATCTGGAGAAGGTTTTTTCCAAAATGACACATTCCAACAACCTGAAGTCAATAGGAAATGATGACTTAAAAAAGGTATACAGGTCCTTAGAAGACACTGTAAGACAATGTATGTCTATCTCAACAATTATCCACAGATACACAGATCACATGTTGGCAAAACAAGAGTGAAAAGAAATGAAACAACTAAAATAGATGATCTATTGAATACCACACTAACAGCGGTATCGGATACTGACGGTGACGGGGACATTTGGATAAGGTTCTCATCAGAACCTCAAGACTCTTAATGGGAACCAGAGCCCCATCTGTCCCTGATCAACACCCCAAGACCGACCCCTCTTATTATGGGGTGCCCCCGAGCCTCCTGCTGGAACAAGAGGTGAACCCGAGGCTACGTCTCTTCGGTATCCCCGGCTGTCCAAAGTGGCGTGGCGGCGAGATCCCCTGCCTGCTCTTGTGCTCTGATTCCTGGGTAACCAAGCAGGGGGGGGTTAAGGCTCCAGCTGCCCAGCGCTAGCAGTGGTCCATTAACCTCATGGATAAATAATTCCAGAACTGGTGGAGAGAAAAAAGACAGTACTCTTTCTCTCTCTACTCCTCTCTCCTCTCTTTCCCTCTGTGTCTCTCTCCTTTCCTCTTCTCCAGCACTTTCGCTCTTTCTATCTCTCTTACTCACGTTTCTTTCTGTCTAGCATGCTCTTTCTCTCCTTGCTCTTTTTCCTCTCTTTTCTTAATCTCCCTCTCTTTTTCCCTTTTGCCTCTGTCTCTTCTTTCCTTACCCTTTCTGTCTCTCGCTCTTTCTCCTGTCTTCACTCCATCTTTCTCCTTTCCTTACTCTCTTTCTCACTTCTGTCCTCTCACTCTGCTTTGCTGCGTCTCCCTCTCCTATGACGACGAGCCCAGACTCGCCTCTGGACGGATGTGTCACTGTGGCGAGGACACGGCCGACCCTAATGTGGAAAATGTCAAATCCAGAAAAATTAAAATGGCACAACTTAGCCTCCACCCCATCGCCTTAACGATTTTACTCAACGACAATCGTGAGCGAGAGGAGTTCGGGAAGGTTCACAGGGAAAGAGATTGTCCTCCCAACATTTTTGGGCATCACCACAAATTTCATCAGCTGTGCGAAGGCCAGGGCGAATTGAAGTAGCACGGCAGCGGTTGACATTTGTATTCATAATTAAAGAGAGTGAATCAGAAGGGGGAGGGGCTTCTGCCAGCGTTCCCCTCCATGTCTTAGTGTAATAAACATGAACTGAATTCCCTTTCCAACCATCTCTTTGACAAAGAGTAATGAAAACAGGCCAATGTTTTAAATGAGAAGAATACATATTTTTAACAAATCAAAGTAGAGAGGGGAGTTGACTATAATAGGAGTATCAATATCGTCTCTAATTACTTAAGAGACCTCTGTTCACATAAAATCTGTTGAAAGAAAATCATCCCACATATTTATTTCACTCGCATATTTTTTTTAACAATAGATGTTAACACTCAAAACTAACAATTAAAACTAATACTGACAAGCAAATTATTATTATTATGGTAGTTTGGTATGGTAGGTTTTCTTATTTTATCATATGTTTTTCCTTTTATATATCTATGTAATTCTCCAATGGAGCAGTTTCCTTTTTTCCTACCATTTCTTTGCTTAGTCATTTTTATTTATATTTCTATATTTAGTCCGCCCATTGTGTCAGACCATCTATCCTTCCAAAGCTTCCTTATACCCCCTGTTCAACTGCCGCCTGCACGGATGACCTAATTTCTCCAAGGGGATGAATAAAGTCCAGTCTAATCTAATCTAATGTTATCTAATCTAATCTACCCAACGAGCAAACAGAGGTAGCAGCGAACAGCCAATGACAGTCACTCTGGATGTCCCCCTACCTCGACCGAACCCAAAACAAGCAGCATGTTAGCGTTAGTGTTAGCATTGTTGCTAGCCTCCTGAGAGACCTCCATTATACAGAGAGTACTGAGTGGTACTCTGAGCCCCCTTTGCCTTCGCCCACGCCGTGGCTACGCGCAGCGGCGTAGGGTTGTTGAGAGATGGAGGTTTGGCCCGTCGTTATGCCCACAGGACCGCCTGTGGGAGGCAGGGGCGGTGAGGGGTGTCGGGGGAGTGAAGGGTGGGCATCTGTGGTCCTGAACATGGCGGTCCACAAATGGGACCTGACAGTTGATTCTGCACCGAGCAAACCAGAGGAGGTCCCTGGGCCCTGGCTAATACACACCCACTAACACACATACATACACAACACCGACCCGCGCGTATACACACACACTCACACACACACACAGAACCCCTCCTCCTCCACCCTCACCAACCAGCGTCCATAGTCCTATAGACTCATGTCACACATGCACTCAACACATTTGTAGACACACACTTAGAGAGAGAGAGAGAGAGAGAGAGAGAGAGAGAGAGAGAGAGAGAGAGAGAGGGGAATATGTCAGGAGGGAGTAGGGCAAACAAGGACAGGAGGAGATGGAGAGAGAGATAAAGAGTGCTGGAGAACAGCCTCTTAAAGACAGGACAGGAGGAAGAGGAAATGGGAGTCCCAAGAGGGGCGTATACACTGGGGTCAGGAGAGAGCGAAAGAGAGAAAGAGGGCAACACTACAATGATGACAATGATAATTAGGCAGGACAGCTGCTTCAGAAAGTAGAAAACATGGCACATAGGAGAAAAGAGAGGGAGGAAGAAAGAGGGAGGGAATGAGAACGAGTTTGGAGAGGGAGGCAGACATAGAGGTAGAACAGTAAAGAGAGGGAGAGAGGCAGGAAGCTGGAGGTGGAGGTTGAGCGAGTTAGAAGAGTAGGGGCGGGACTTGTGCCATCCCAGCCAATCCCAGGCTAGCTTGGCTCCCAGCAGGGGAATCTTACCCTGGCAACACAATACAGCGACCAGAGCACTCATAAGACTGCCATGCCTGTGTGTGTGTGTGTGTGTGTGTGTGTGTGTGTGTGTGTGTGCGTGTGTCGAATGGGTGTACAGGTGAACAGACGGTGCTGACTGAGAGACAAGCTGATCAAACTGACAGACCCACAGTGTTTGTGTGTGTGTGTGTGTGTGTGTGTGTGTGTGTGTGTGTGTGTGTGTACGCAGGTGTTTTGCGTGCCCACAAGCATGTGTCTGTGTAAGAAGTCTTTGCACATATTTAAAAATAGTTATTCGCTACACTATGAGGGGCTGTGTGTGTCTGTGTGTGTGTGCATGCTGCGCTTGTATTTCTCTCTTGCTGGGTCACACAGTACATGCCTCCACCACCACCTAAAACACTTCTCTTTCACATGCTCACTCTGTCCTCACTCTGACGGCTTTGTAGCTATCCTGGTCAAAAAGACACACACAGACATACGGAGCGACTGTAGATCAACATCACTCGCACACACACACACACACACACACACACACACACGGGGGCCTTTCATGAACTGTACATGACACGCATTATGGCGGCTGATTACACCAGTGTAACTTCTGTGCGTTCAGTTAAAATTAAGCCACAGATCACCTCACTGAATCACTTAGGCACGCTCCAGCGGCTCCGATGGCTCTCCGTCACCACGTTGTGTACAAATCGTTTTAATAACCGGCCCTTCTGTGGGTGGACCAGGTGTTATTTAGACAACGACGCTCTTGCATTTAAGCAAACCCCCCCCCCCTCCTCACCCACCCCTCTGCACCGCACCACAGTCCTCTGCCGTTCAGGGTTTTCCGACCTAATTGATGGAAAATGAAGAGAGTTACAGTTTTTGCCGCGTCCTTGAGGGGATATAAGCGGGTTAGTTTCTGCGAGGCGGGCGGCGGCGTGCCTCTGGCCACGCGCGGCTCTGGGATCTGGAGGTCGATTGCGTGTGATTGAGTCATCCTGAGCGAGACCAGTGAGCAGCGTGTGCCGAGCCAAGGTCGCTGAACGCTTCCTTATGTTTTTAATCAGGTCTCTCTGTCGGGCTGCAGCCCCGTCGCTAGCACCTCGCGGCAGGTGCACCACACCCAGCGTGGCAGGGGTAATACATGGAAACATCGGGGCCGCTATGTTAAATCTTCAATATATTTATTCCCTTATGTGCTTTGTCCCCGTTGTTAATGTTTGCAATTTGTTCCCCTCTCTCTTCTATGGTATAGGTCCTAAAGACATTTTATTTATTTATTTTGTGAACAGCATGGGCGTTTGTGTGTAGCGTGTCCAACCGTGTGTTTGCGGAGAGCACAAAAGGCTCTTTAGCTCAACTCTAAAGATCCATTTTGCTGGCAGGATCTCTCTGGTTGGCTGTGTGGTCAAGGGCCCACCAGGCAAAGCTACTTAACAGTAAATCTTGTTTGCCAGAATCCTCTCAAAATAAAAGCCTTTCTCCCTCTCTTCCCTCCCTTTTTCTCTTCTCATCACTCCCTCTCCAGCCATCTCTCTCTCTCTCTCTCTCTCTCTCTCTCATCCTCTCTCTCTCTCTCTCTCTCTCTTTCTCTCTCTCTCTCTCTCTCTCTCTCTCTCTCTCTCTCTCACACACCCACACAAACCAACACCCACCCCCACAAAACAACACAAAAAAAACCCAACACAAAAAAAACAC
>JAOPJO010000008.1:7773936-7786808 GCA_027123675.1 Molva macrophthalma | reverse complement strand
TGTGCTGTTGTTTTGTGCGTGTGGGGTCCGTGGTTTTTTTATTGAGTGTGGTACACCGTGTGTGAGAGAGAGAGTGTGAGAGAGTGAGAGAGAGAGATAGAGAGAGAGAGAGAGAGAGAGAGAGAGAGAGAGAGAGAGAGAGAGAGAGAGAGGGAGAGAGGGAGAGAGGAATGAAGAGAGAGAGAGAGAGAGAGAGAGAGAGAGGAGATTAGGACTGGAAAGGGACAGATGAAGATCAAGAGAGGGGAGGGTTGGAGGGAGATAATCAAGAGGCCAGGCAATGGCAGTGACGTCATTTTACAATTTAACTCAATTTAACGCTTTGGCTGATGAGGTGGGTGGGAGGCTGAATAGGAGGACCTAGGGCAGAGGTTCCCTAACTGTGGTGGTACGCAAGGCACCCCCTAGTGGAACACTATGGGTATTGCAGACATGAACTAAAGCCATTTAAAAAATAAATATGGAATTATAAAGATAACAATATTATCCGTTTTTTTATGTTGTAAATAGGAATAGTTTATGCCCCCACCGCGTTCAGCTTGATAATACATCTAAATAAGCATACAAATGCACGCATTGGAGAAATTATGTTTATTGTATAAATAATACATTGGGGATGCAGGCCCGATCAAGATCGTCTCAAAGTGGTTCCATTTCACTGGCTGTATTCTTGGAATTCTGCCTTTGTTTGTATTACGTTGTTTGCACAAAGCTTAAAAAATGATTATATATCACTGCATTTTTATTATTTGTACTAATATAGTGTAACTATAAGTTTTGGTATCTAAATCATGATACGGAAGACCAGTCGTTCAGTATCTGTTCAGTGCTCCCTACCTGTGAAAAGTCTGATCACCTTCAACTCATCTCCGAGTCTTCTTCGAGTCATAAAATTACCAATGCATAGATATACCGAAATTGTTGTGAATGTATTCTCTACCAAAATGCATTAGTTCTGCACAATGATTTTATTTCTACCATCACCGCATTAAATAGATTAACAGGTATGTTGCAACAAACCAGCATGTTTTTGTCAGGTCAGTTACCAAAACATCAGCTTTCTCTATGCAAATTAGCCTGAAATGCACCTACTATGCCACCTAGTACACACATGTATCGGAACGTAAGGTGAAGAGATAGGTAAGAGATTATGGAAAATATATTCCTAAAGAGGAAGTAGGTAACTTCCTCTAAGTAATTGTGTCCCTTTGAAACATAGTTCCACTGCCTCTGTCCACAGACGTTAATAGTGGGGACATCTGCTATCTTGGTCCCTACCGGGTGTATTATGTATCAATACTAAATGCCGACAGACTGATGGACGAGGAGACCAGAGAGAGAGGGGAGAAGGAGGAGGTCCACTACGTGGTTTTCAACTCAAGCATTTTTGCGTCTAAAGGTAATATTCCACTTTTTTTTCACCCTAGGCTATAGGGCCGTTTGCCAACAATTTTTTTTTAAATACAATGTCTCTGATTAGGCTAAATTAAGAGTTATTGTTAATGATTCAAGTTACTAAGAAACGCTGTATTATACTATATGCCTACCTATAGTAGGCTATATATAACTAGGGCATACTGCAGAGCAGCCAACTAACTCACGCTCAATGCGTGATAATTACGCACGCAAATTACCCTCTTCACACGCTCTCATGCCACAACTCCTATTTCTCACTAAAATGACGGGCTATTTTGAAGCAAACCTTTTAAATAGTAGAACCTCGTATATAATCGTACGAACCAGACGCAGACAGAGCAAAGCGCACTGCCCTTGGCACGCAGCTACACCGTAGTGGCGACGGCACGCTGAATAACTGAGTTAAGCCACAAAGTTTTCCCAAAGCCCACAGTCCTTTTGGCCGACGTAAGCTAAATAACGCGGGCCACGTCAATTTCCTTTCACTGTCGTAAGATATGACAAGTTGATAGTGGGCCCCACCTACTGCCACCAAATAAAAAATATATGCATTCAAATTCAAATTTGAACCAATAGGCCTACATACAATGAATGTGAATATATAATAACAAATTCAGTTGAAATAATTCACGTTCAACAAAATACAGATAACTAGGATTATAAAACTTGGGCTGAAACTTGGGCTGTAAATAGTCACGTTTATTTTCTTCGAGGACAGACATTTATAAATAAATGTCTCCATCGTGCGTTGGCGAGCGAATGGACACCAAATAAATTTGCCCGTCAAATCTCACTCCAATGTTTTCTGAAAACTTGGCAGCCCTAACTACTATGTTAATACATGAGTATTCCTCTGCAAGTATGTATTTGAATTAATAAGACAAAGGCTATTGTATATGCCTATGCTTCATTGCCATGGCTTGTCTTCATAGAGCATTGTAATTTAGCAGGAACCAAGTAGGTTTCAGGGACTAGAAGTGATGAAAAATGTGTGTTGCTCGTGAAATGTACTGTTTGAAGGAGAAGACATTCGCCCTCAAAAGGAGGCAGACACTGTGTATGATGAAGTCAAAGTTCAGAATGGTGCCCTGGAGCAGATGACCCCTGCTGGTGGAAATGGTGAGTTGCATGTCACAGCAAATCTATATAATATCAGTAGGCCTTGGAGAGATTGTTTTTGTCATCATTCAAAAACAATTGATTATGAGAACTATTGACTATGTTGTTAATCATTTTCTGAACTAATTAAGCATAAAAGACTTTGAGGATGGTCTGGGCCAGCCATCTACAAACCTAATATCTGAACTTCAGTGTTGAATTTTATGTTAGTTTTGTAGATGTACGTGGGAGACACATGGACAGAAGGGAGGGCCCCTTTAGGGTTTCAGTCTGGATTGTGTACACAACGAGAGTTAAGAATGTCTCTAATTGTTGTTTCTCATTGTACTTATCACAGATCAGAACAATACTTTTAAGTGTGTGGCCTTATATTTGGGAATCCTCTGTGTAATTCTGACACCTCTGCTCATCACCTATTCTTCATACAGTAAGTAGTAACTATAAATGTGTTGTTACAAATAGATAGATTGATTGGGTATACTGAACTATTTCCTTTGATACCCTATTGTGGGTTTGATGATCGATCATTGTTGTTGTTTTTACAGTTTTTATAGAAAATCAGGAGTTGGCAATTAAATTGCAAGAATCAAAAGAAAACCAATCAGCACTGCTGGCCTATCAAGACCACTTGCAGGCAGTTGTGGGAAACCTCACATCAGCCAATGAAAATCTGGTGATGAGTCACAGCAACCTGAGCAGAAGCTGTGATGTTTTACACAACAAAACCCAGGATCTGAGGACAGAACTAGCTAAAATAAAAGAGGCCAATAGACTCAACCTCACCTGTGCTCAGAAGACCAAAGAGGGCCAGAGTTTAAGTAAGATTAAACCAATAAATATGCAGATATTTTATTTAACAATAAAACACAAATATATGAATAGTCCAATGGAAATTTCCCACAAACGGCATGTGCTGCTTGTTGCTTTGTCTCTGCTTGTGTTTAGTGTGTAGACCTTGTGATCCTGGATGGGTAAATGGTAGTTCCAGCTGCTTTGCAATTGTGGATGATGTTAATGAAGGGAAGACGTGGGCTGAAGCTCGGGACGACTGCAGGGGAAGTAACGCAGATTTGGTCGTAATAGACAATGAAGAAGAACAGGTAAACGTGTTACTAGCAGGAGAGCAGTGAGCGGGATGAAGAGTCCAAATATCATTATAGGAAAAATATATAAATTTACAATGAATTAAGTTTCATTAAACTGTTAAATCGTTTATTGTTTGTCTTTTTATTGTCAACAGAATCTCCATAATAACAGCTACAGCTCTACTATTGACGGTAAGGGCTACTGGGTGGGCCTGTCAGACACAACTGGGAATGGGACATGGAGCTGGGTTGACGGGACCGATGTGACTCTGAGGTAAGAGAACATATCAAACGCTTTGAATCATCGGATCAGTCTACAATCGTCTGACCCAAACAACCCATCTCCTCCTCCCAATACACACTCACAGATTCTGGACAAGAACCAACGACACCACCTCCAGTCCCCGCTGTGCGATAACATGGAACAATGGAAAACCCTTTGGATGGAGTGCTGTGAACTGCACGGCCAAAAACCAATGGATATGTGAAAAGAAGCTGCTCTTTGTTTAGCTATCACTTTCAGGTTGGGAAGAAGTAGAGAATACTCTGTTCTAGCCATATGCTGTTTTCATATTTTGCT
The DNA here is from genome assembly GCA_027123675.1 of Molva macrophthalma. Lineage (NCBI taxonomy): Eukaryota > Metazoa > Chordata > Actinopteri > Gadiformes > Lotidae > Molva > Molva macrophthalma. Next base: position 7,782,608 of record JAOPJO010000008.1, on the reverse strand, counting down.
TTATTTCAGGAGCTGGAAGGAAATCCACTTGAATCTCCACACTTAAATTTCACTTCAATGTTGGAACCACTTGGAAATAATCCAGAAGAAGACTATAAATAAGATAAACATATTTGGTGGATGTTGGAACATTATTCTACACAGAAAAAAAAAAAAAAAAGCAGAAGTTAATGAAAAGCAAAAATACATTTGCACACTTGAACGACAATAATATTATGTCTGTATCCTGTCAATGATTAAACATTAAACACACTGCACAACAACTGCAATCTGGGTTCAGATATACATTTCTGATTCAAGATTAACATGAATCCACAGGAGATAACTGTGTTAGAACCTACGAAGGTCTCTCCTGCCACGGGTGGGTCTGATAATGTCTAATTATTATTACCACCTCCAGTCCCCACTGTGGAGGGGTGTGGAGTGCATGGCCAGAAACTGGTTGATGTGTCAAAGAAGCCTCTTTCTGTTTAGCTATCACTCTCAGGTTGGGAAGAAGTAGATAATACTCTGTTCTAGCCATATGCTGTTTTCATATTTTGCTTTATTTTCTGAAATGGAAGGAAATCCACTTGAATCTCCACACTTAAATTTCACTTCAATGTTGGCTTTATAAATGTTTACAGATTGGGACTTTAACCATTAGAATTCACAAGAAACCAGCAATTTGTGTGTTGTTCGTTTTTTTTACATCTTCATTACAATTATTGTGTATATCAGACATTTTTTCAGTATTCTTTTTTTATTCTATAAATATCCTGTACGTTATTTTTTGACAACCAATAATAATATTCAAATATTATATTATTAATATTTATAATATCAAGCACTCTGAATCGTCATACTCAATCCTCTAGCCAACCTCTTCCTCCCGATACACACTCAGTGTACTGGACAGAATACTGTTCTAGAAATATGGTATTTAAATATACTGAAGAGTATATTATTCAAACTGAGAGTTTGAATAATATCCATTGGAATGGCCACACTTTAAATGTTTTAAATGTTTTTAAATGTTTCAAAATGAGTGGACTGGGAATATGATAATTATTGTATTGTATATTTTTAGATTGAGTACAATGTTTCTTTTACCTGCCATCCATATTTGTTTGTTTATTAAACGTTATAATACAATTACCAATTGTTTTCCTTACGTGAACTGTAACATCTATTTTAACTGAAAACCATCTTATACAAAAAAATAAACTCACTGTAGGCCAGCAAACTGCTGCTCTGTTATGAAAATATCAAAACTACATCTACACTCGAATCGAATAAATTCGATTGTATTCCAAATTCGCAAAATAGCTAAACTTCTACCTGCTGACATGTTGCTGAATTCAATGTAAGTGATGGTCAATTGTAAAATATTACGTATTTAGTCAGCTGTGGAAATGCCAGGCCAGGTGTGCTTGTTGTTAGGTACCACTGTAGTTCAGTGGTGTGCGCCTGCGCAAGTATAATCGCTCCCGGAAATGCCATATTTATGAAGATTGCCGCGCCCACTCCAAATCCACACTGGTGTTCTTCCGTCATGTTCTCTAGGCTCTCTATTTATTTACACAGCTTTATTGCTTAAACTCGGTCTAACAAACGGATTTGGGTAAACACCCAGATCCGTGTGATGTTCTCTGTTTTACAGAAAACATGAACAACTGTGTTAGAATTAAAAGCGAAGCTTGTTTTAATCGTTTTAATCGGTAAACACGTCCAGCACCTCTCGGAGCTAGCTTTTTGGCTCCCTCAACACCTTGTCAACAAGTGAGTCCGCCACCATGGACTGCACGGCGCTCGAGCATGACGCCGTCAAGTTCGCCAAGACAGCTGTCACCTGCGACCACAACGGAAAGTATAACGAGGCTGTGTTTTACTATAAGGTCAGTAACGTTACTATACGGTACTATGTTGCGGATTGTTTCAGTTCGTTAGCTAACACCGTGTGTTACACTTGGACTAGTGGCACTAGACTTGTTTAGCTTAATACTTATAGATAGACGTACTAGTCTACGTATAACGTCTATTGTATTTTGAATTAAGTCTACTGTCATCCGCATAACACAAAAATTATGTTATCGTTATCTGGGTGCATGGTTGCAGTGTATAGAAGTGACAGTATTGTATTGTATAGGCTAATGCCACTTCTATATACAGTGAGAGGTGGGCGTCATTTCTCGGTGTAGAAGTTCCTTGTATACAAGAATAATTTAATTGAATGATATATGTATTTCCAACCATTTACCGCTATCCATGTTTAATATTTTGGACTACGGAAATGTGCAGGAAGCTGCGCAAGCGCTGATCTACGCAGATATGGCTGGGTCTAAACTAGACGGCATCCAGGACAAAGTCAACGAATACCTGGAGAGAGTTCAAGCCCTCCACAATGCTGGTGAGTCGGCCATAATAGACATATAATTTAATGGATGAGTAGCTGTTTGGTTTCTTGCTCTTGGCAGGTGTCAGGTTGTCGCTGCAGCTATTAGACTGAGCATATAACATGACGTCTGCTACTGTTTCTTCCCTCCTCCACCACCACCAGTCCAGGGGCAGAGCATTGACCCACTGAAGAGCCGGCAGCAAGTGGACCTGGAGCGTGCTCATTTCTTGGTGACGCAGGCGTTCCAGGAGGACGAGAAGGGGAACGGCGACGAGGCCATAGAGCTGTACTCCCAGGCTGTGGAGCTGTGCATCCAGACGGTATGCTCTGCTGCCTCCTGTTCTCTCTCTCTCTTCTCTGCACTCCCCCTGGGGTTTTTATTTTCCTTGGTTAGTTGGTTAATTAGTTACTATCTGTCCTTTCTTTCTTTCTCGTGGTTTATCTCCTTTGTTTCCTTCTCTTTATTTTTTTCCTCCCTCTTTGTCTTTCTGTCTTTTTTCTCTCTCTCTCACTGGTTTCTTTATTTTTCTTTCTTTCTTTCTTTTTGTCATACTGTTGTGTCTTAATTTAATGCATGTGCAAGTCAATGACAGTATTGCTCATCATAATGTGCTTTTGCTTGTGACAGTCCAACGAGACCATGGAGCAGACCCTGCAGACCAAACTGAAACAGCTGGCTCGCCAGGCCTTGGAGCGGTATGTCAGAGATCTGCATTGTTGTCCTTACTCTCCCAATGCTGCGTTGAGATGTTAACGGAACATCTCACAAGTTGACTTGTACACTTGATTGTGGATGATTTGTTTTTTAGCTATACTATTACCTGTCCTAAACACAGCAATCCTCTGTGTTGTGTAAGAATCCAGGTCTATTTAAGTAACATGGCATCTAACTTGGCATCAAAGTTGAATTCAACGCCATTGGCCTTGTCGGCCATTTGCTAGCCCAATGGTTCTCATAGAGCATGAGCCAATGAAGTGTTAACTTGTGTCCCCTCAGGGCGGAAGGCCTTAAAGAATCCCAGTCCAAATGTTCTCCAGCCCAGCCTCAGGTCGGGGGGCCGTCATCGGGGGCCAAGCCCAGTGGCGGTACCTCTTCGGGGGCTCCCGCACGCCAGTTCTTCCCCCTGGGTCCAGACTTCAGCCTCCATGATCGGCCCCAGCCGATGCGGGCGGTACAGTCCAGTGAGCCCCAGGGACAACGCTACACGTCAGAGGAGATCGAGGTGCTCAGGTGAGCCAACTCCAGACTACATAGAGGTCACAGGGTTCAGGCCTGGTTTAGGACTAAAGACAGCTGGGTAATGACTACAAACTACTGGTTTCAGACTACAGATTATGGGTTTTGGACTACAGACTACTAGTTGAGGACTATAGACTACTTGTTTATTACTACAAACTGCAAGGTTAGGACTTAAAACAACTAGTTTAGGATGACCGATAACTGGTTAAGGACTACAGAATACTGGTTTAGGACAACTGGTTTAGGACTGCAAACTGCTGGATTCAGGATTACAGACCGTTACAGACCATTACATTTCTATACATTTTTTTATTAGACATGTATAGCTTGTTTGACAAACTATAGAGGCTGTCTTGATGGTTGTAGTTTTGGGTAGACGTGGTGAAGGAATGATGGCTGAATAGTGTACCAGGCTTTTGGATTGATAATACATGCGTACAACCTTGTTAATGTCCCTCGTCATTGGAAAAACTAAATCTTTCACCTTCACCTCTCCCGTATGTGAACACATTTCTGGTTCATTTGATATTTTAACATAAAACCAAGAACACATGAAAGTACATGCAACAGTTTTGAAAGTGTGAAACTACTTCATGATGGGTTTTTTTATATAAATATTTTTTTTCTTAGAAACCTTTTCATAACGGCTCAAATTCAGTATGTTAAATTGTGCGAAAGCAATTGTGCTGTTAGAATTCCCCTCCATGCATCCCTAATACTGTTCTATCATTTCAGGAGTACGTCCAAAATCAACGGCATGGCTTACGTGCCCTTCATGAGTGTGGATCTCAGGGAGAGGTTTGCCTTCCCTGTTCCCTTCTCGTGAGTCCACTTACCACTCTTGCCCACATGGGAGATTCAGGTGTCACACCAGCAGAATCACAGACTTCATACTACTGTATAATGCAGTACTGTATAATGCTAGTTGAATTAGCAGAATTGCATTGTGCTGTTGTGGTTAATCTGCACACCCCTGTCGTTTCCTCTGTAGCACGTATAACATAAATCCGGAAACCATTGGTGTCTAAGCTAACAGTGGCTATGTTTTTGGTGGCGAAAAGGTGTGTGTGTGTGTATGTGTATGAATATGTATAACGTATAATGATCTCGTAATCTCATTTTGAAGCAGGAAAATTGTATACAGACATCGTTTATCTTTCACGGTATGTGTAACATGGCAGAATGAACTGTAGAAAGGAAACTGTTGGTTTTAAACCCAGGGACAAGACAGGCAAGCTGGCGCTGTCTCCCAAGCAGAAAGCTATCTTCTCCCGCTGGGTGCGGCCGGACGAGATCTGCAACAGCCCCACCATGATCCTGTCTGTGTCCAGCTTCAGCATCAAGCAGGTGGGCTGCTAGTGTGTGAAGTGATCTAGTGCCTGTGTGAAGTGATCTAGTGCCTGTGTGAAGTGATCTAGTGCCTGTGCGAAGTGATCTAGTTCCTGTGTGAAGTGATCTAGTTCCTGTGTGAAGTGATCTAGTTCCTGTGTAAAGTGATTATGTTCCTGTGTGCAGACTGTGGTCTCTGACTGTTCCTTTGTGGCGTCGTTGGCCATTAGCGCTGCCTACGAGAGGCGCTACAACAAGAAGCTCATCACCAGGTTTCTAACCTACCCTGCTTTCAATTGTGCTGTTTTATCTGCTGTTTTGGTGTGAATTCTATACATGATTGTTTTGTTGTTTCTTAACGATCGTGTGTGCGTGTGCATACTCCCAGCATCATCTACCCCCAGAACAGACGAGGCGAGCCAGAGTACAACCCCTGTGGGAAGTACATGGTCAAGCTCCACATCAACGGCGTTCCTCGGAAGGTAATCTAAAAAATATCCTGAACAGTAAGATAGGATATACCGCATTCTAGCCAAATTTCATATTCATAAATCCAAATTGAGCACATCAAAACCCTTTGAAAGCTTGGGTGAACGTCCTGTCAGGTGGTCAACCGGTACGTCCTACCACGTGATAACTGGTATTTCCTGTCAGGTGATCATCGATGACTTCCTGCCGGTGGACCATAACGGGGAGCTGCTCTGCTCCTACTCCAGCAACAGGAGCGAGCTGTGGGTCTCGCTCATCGAGAAGGCCTACATGAAGGTGATGGGAGGCTATGACTTTCCAGGGTCCAACTCGGTAAGCAGACCGTCTCTCTCTATTACGTACTGCATTTTTTTTTGCGGGGGAATGGCTGGTTTGCTCAACCCACTAGTGTGCTAACCACGATATATATACCATGTGGAGGTTCGATTCCGCCCTGCGGTCCTATGTAACATGCAACACTCTCTAGTTTCAACCTACTTCTCTGCCCTGCTATTTAGTGATTTAACAATTTGTCTCAAGCTACTTAGTGACATTGTTTCATTGTTTTCATGTCATTCAAGAGATGGTAGGGGTTAGGGCATCTTGCTCTAAGATGCCTCCAAGGTGGGCATTGGGAGATGAACCCAAAAGCTTTCGGCTGGGAGTCAAACACCCTAACCCCTACACTGTCCTGCCCAACATTACCAACAAAACCATCAGTGTACCTGATGGTCTTATGTGTCCTCTTCTATCTTTCTCCAGAACATTGATCTGCATGCGCTCACTGGCTGGATCCCGGAGCGCATCGCCATGCACTCTGACAATCACTCCTTCATTAAGGACGACACCTTCCGCATGCTCTACTCCAGGTGAGGATATACTCATCCTCATCATTGTCGTCATCTGTTGAATGATGATTGCAATATATCTCAATGCCTGCTTTTCTTTATGTGCATCTTCATTTGTTTCTTTACATTTTTTTATTTTTTTATTTTATATTTACCTCCTGTCCTTCTTTTCTTTCTTTTCTTTATTTATCTCTGCTTCTTTATCTCCTTTTTTTCTTTTATGTCTCCTATTACTGTCCCTCTCCTCCATTCTTTCTCGCTACCTGTAACAGGTTTCACAGGGGAGATGTCCTCATCACCACGGCAACTGGAGTGATGACAGAGGAGGAGGGAGACAAGTGGGGGCTGGTGCCCACACACGCCTACGCCGTCCTGGACATCCGAGACCACAAGGTTAGCATGCTAGGCTAACAAGAGTGACCACTTCACATGCCACTTTCCCACCAAAAATGTTTATTTCCTAAATTTAAGCCTGCACTATGTTGCAGGTTTCTCATTAGCCTCCTCTAATGGTTTCTGCTGTAGTTAGTTATAGCTATATCATTTTCAGATGACCAGAATAAAACTATTTATTTACAAATTCCGTGGATTGATTGACTCGTGTATTTGCACGTTTTATTCTTTAGAAATGTTGTAATTCAGGTATTTTTAAGGAGCATAAAGGAGTGAATAGCTGCAATATAAATGTAACATGGTGCAGGATTAATGAATAATAATACATCAAAAACATCTTTTGTTATATTTGACATGTCTTTTTTATGTCTTTTTTTCCCTCTTTTTGGCAAGTTGTGAAAATGTATATAACTGATGATATCTAAATGGGTGGATGTTAATATTCACTAAAGTTGCAATGTGTAATATTGATAGTTAGTAGGTGGGAGACTTTCAGAAATCAAAAAACCTAATAACCGTAAGCTGGCTGTGCAGCTGTGTGACGGAAGTAGCGTAGCTCAGCTGGCTGGGTGGCATGAGTGGGAGGGGTTAGGGCAGTGTCGATAGTAAGACTCTTGCACACAAAGAGAGGTACGGGCTGGCCTGCATTATTTATGTCCAGGTTATTTTAAGCTGTGAGCTAGTTGAAATGTTACATTTCAATGGCAACCTAAAAATTATTTAGAAACAAATTTAAAGCAAATTCAAAAAGGATTTTTTTCAGCATTTTCAAATGTAAAAACATGTTCCTAGTGTTAAACCAACTAATAATGAAATCCCTAAAACAGCTTCCTGGCTCTCCTATGTGATTCGGTTGTGGTCCTGGTTGTGATCCTGGTTGTGATTGTGCAGGGGAGGCGTTTCCTCCAGCTGAAGAACCCCTGGAGCCACCTGAGATGGAAGGGCCGCTTCAGTGAGCGTGACGAGAAAAACTGGACCCCAGAGCTCCTCAAGTACCTCAACTTTGACCCCAAGACGGCCCAGAAGTTTGACAACGGTATGAAGGAGGTTCATTTATTTTTAGTAGTATGTCTACTACTCATTGTGTATCAGATTGTATATTGTTTATATATCAACGTATTATCTGTATGTTTTTGTTGTTTTTATGTATATTATTTTCTATCTCTTTTAACTCGTTTGTAATTCCATGTACTTTCATTGACACCCTCATAGGGCTGACCCCTCATAGTCGACTAGACAACATATTAGTCGCAGGCTCTTGGCTTACTAAGGTTTGTCTTAGTCGAGTAGTCACATTATTTGCTATGATAAGCAGGTGCTATTATTGTTATTATAGTCTCCCTGGGGTTAATTTTTGTTGAAACTAAAATTGGATAGTTCGGTAACGTTAACTGGCTGGCATGGGTAGGTGGATTTCTACCGCATTCGACTGGTTTTACAATAATGACCGCCTGCCAGGAATGTCCCGACATCAAAACTGAAAGCAAAATGTAAAGCAGCATAGCGCTATGGTGGAGTTGTATTCAAATAATCACACATCTCAATAGCAGCGTTGGGTGGTTTGAATGTCTTTGTACGATGTTTCTAGCGGTGTACTCCTGCAGAGGAGACCGGGCTTCCAGTCGTAGCCGCCGAGCAGCAGCAATGCTCTCTCCAGAACCCTTGTTTGGTCTAATTTTAATATGTTTCAATTGGTGGGAACGTTTGCAGAAATTTTTCCCACAAAAAAAGTGCCCACAAAACGAGTAGGCATGCTCATTGAGAAATGGACCGTCTAATTGATTACAGTTTTTGGGGGTTTTCTTGCATCCCTAAAAATTATTTCTATAATAATTTTCAAAAGATTTATGACTATAGTTTACTAATATTCGGGATGGATTGCTTTTAGTTGACTAATGGAATTTTAGTCAAGAACTAAGACCTTATTTCTCATCTGGGTTAATAAAGTGTGTGTGTGTGTGTGTGTGTGTGTGTGTGTGTGTGTGTGTGTGTGTGTGTGTGTGTGTGTGTGTGTGTG
>JAOPJO010000008.1:7684362-7702462 GCA_027123675.1 Molva macrophthalma | reverse complement strand
GTGTGTGTGTGTGTGTGTGTGTGTGTGTGTGTGTGTGTGTGTGTGTGTGTGTGTGTGTGTGTGTGTGTGTGTGTTATGTACCTGTCTCTGACAACGTTGATGGTAGTGAGACCCCTGGAGGCAGCGATCTGTATTACAGCCTGACCAACTCCACTGTTGGCAGCATTCTGAATAACGGTGTCCCCTGATAAGGAAAGCAAACCATCAACCCACTGCCTTTATTTTTAACCTGGTCTGTTCAGGTCTCTCTAGCAGCACATGGCATGAACTCAACCAAAACTTTATTTCTTAATTTTACAAAATAAATCAGATAAGAAAGATATGATACGATGTAGGCCTACTTTAATCATCCCAGACTGGAAATTTGGGACTTATTCCTTCCTTCCTTCCTTTTTTCCTGGCAAAACTGTCCCCGTTCAAATATAAAATAAATCAGCCCACAGGCTGTTCTTTCATATATTGGCAATTTAAAGCCGTCTGTACAGAAAATCCTATATTAGTCCTGTAGGAGCCAGGAATGTGATTTGTTATTGTGTGATCGCAGTGTGATTGAGAGCTGGGTCACGTGGATATGGGCGGTGACACTCAATTACTATTAAGCACCTGTTCACCTGCACACTTGTTCACCTGTATGGAGGAAGAGAGGTTGATTGGGTCGCCGTACATTATGTTGACCGCAGCAGTCTTTTGATCGCAACATTCTTTTGATCGCTGTAATTACTTTAAGTATACTTTGTGCATATTCTAAGAAGTTGATACTTTCACTAATAAAAGTTACTTCAATGTATTGTTTCGGATCTCAGTGAGTACTTTTTGGTAGCGCGTCAAACAAGAAAGCAAACCCAACCTCAGCCTCTCAGCATCCATAACAGTGTCGTAGCTGCTGTGTGTGGACTACCTGCTTTGAGCTCCTGGAAGTCACAGAGCATGCGTAGGGCGGTGCAGGGGTTAACACTGAGCGTAGCAGCTAACAGCAGAGGGATGTCACTGGGTATTGGGATGAGACTCTTCTCAGTCACCACCGCCGCTGTGCGCCACATCCCTGTTCAACACATAAACACACAATCCATAGACCCTATTGGCAGCGCACTGAAATCACAGCATAAAACGTGTTTCTCAAGAATTTAAATGTTATCATTGTTGTGCTATGGTAGGAGTTGATGAATGGCCCTATTTCTGTTAGGGCCATTCGTTATCTTTGTTTTTTTTTTGTTTTTTTTATGTTAATGTATCATGTTCTGACATTTCCCATGGTTCATCATTTGTTGATTCATTAATTACGAATGGAGTTTTTATTGCAATAAAGTCGTTTTGTGAACAGAATCAAGTTATGTCACCTAGACCGGCGTCTCTCGGGATAACCCAGTCTCCGGGTTTCAATGTCGTCACCTGGCAACCCACCTCCACGACCTGGGCGACCCCCTCGTTGCCGCCAACGGCAGGGAGCTCCGGGAGGATGGCGTATGTACCTAAGAGGGGAATAAGTACTTTATCTATAGATATCTAAGAGTTTTAATTGTGGGCTTATCTTTATAGTTATAGTCACAGTTGCAGACCTAGCTATAGCCAATATATCGAAAAACTTACAGTACGCCTATGCAATGCAAAATTCTGTCAGTTCTACATACAGCTCTTATAGACCTACCTTGAACCATGTTGATATCTGCCGGGTTAATTGGGGCCGCCAGCATCTTGACGCGAACATGGTTTGCACCTACAGAGGGTAGCTCTAGGCTCTCCAACCTGGCAACCATAAACCTAGGTTATACACGTCTCGTTTACAGGTTATGCAGTTTCCATCTCGATACATAATTCCATACATTGAGTTAAAATACACAACGAATTTGCATGAACAGGTGCGCGTCTACATTTACAGTCATAGCATTCTTACTCAACCACTTGAGACGGGACGCCGTGTCTTCTAAACATCAGGGCCGAGCATCCCCCAGACGAGAAGCGAGGGTGCATCCCCCTCGGGCCTGGCAAGCATTGCACTTGTCGTTTGAGAACAACGCTTGACAAGTTTCGGATGGTTGTCCGAGTCTCCGCACACCGCCTTAGGAAAACGCTCAGTAGCAGAGAGGACTTCATGACCGACACCGATTCCCACACGGAGGATATTACCGGTTGGAAAATAGTCGTCACTTCCGCCTCCGATACGAGTTTTGGTCTAGTGAAGTGCTCTTCTTTTAAATGTATAATATAGGACCAGTCTCTCTCATCTGATGTGTAATTGATCCTATTCAGTTAACGATCTACGCGATTCAATTCAGACAATGATACTCTGACTTGTGTTTTGAAGTGCACTGTCAAGTGATCAAAATCTGTAAAAAGGGGCGGGTAAAAAACGGATATAGCGGGTAAAACATTCTAATACGCAGTGCAGATGGATGGTAGACGCGGATGATAAAACAACACAGCACTTGAAAATAATGACAATATTCGAGGACATTCAAAAATGAATAAATTAAACGTTGCTTGCAGATGCAAAAGCAATACAAAAGAAATGTTCTGTCAACTAATAATTGGTTTGAAGTATAACATAGAAGGAGGAACTCTCTCTAAACCAAATACAACGGAAAGTTTCGCTTCCCATTCCCTGTGGGTGAATTCCTCCAAACTGTAATGACATGAGGTCACCCAAGCAGGCTAGGGTGGGGAAGTGCAATTTCACTGACAATAAAGAGGAGGTTTTAATTCTCCAATAGGCTAAGCGGCTCATTGCAGGTGCATGCTCTGTCCCTCTACCACCTTGTTCTTGCTTTCCTCATTCCTTCAAGTCCAGCTAAATAAGGTGGCTTAAGCACCTACAACTGTCTGAGTGGTGAGGCATCCTGGGAGATGCAATATGTGCAACGGTGGCCATTTTGTGATGTGGCAGCCAATCTTGTGTTGGAATGTGGCACCCCACTACTACATATTCCCTCTTGACACAGGCCTATCCCCAGGCCTGACGTCCTCAGCAGGGTGACTGAGGACCAGAAGGCATCACTGCGGGACAGGGCATCTGCATTTCCATGGAGTCGTACAGCCCTGTGAATGACAGAATTTAAAGGGCTGTAGTTACCCTGCTGTTTGTCTCTCTTTTTTTTTTCTTCATCCATTGAAACAGAATGATCATTCATCAGAGTGAACCTCCTTCCAAGCAGGTAGTTTCCGGGGCCCATTTTAAGGCTAGGCACTCATCCCTACCATAGCATAGTTATTTTCTCTTGGTAGCAATTCATATAACTGGGTGTTCCTCCGCTTCCTTGATCTGGGCTAGCACAGTGCCCAGACCCACCTCAGAGGCAGTGGACATTTCTATGAGGGGCCACTACCATGGCAAAGTCAGGGTTGATCTTCTTTAATAATTTGCAATGCTCACAATGGATCTCACCTGCTTCTTTGTCAACAGTTTTGACCAGTCCTGGATGACAGAGTTTTGGCTCCTGGGGAGTTTGTCTCACTGAAGGCAAGCTTACATTTCTTGGGATTGGCTGTCAAGCCTGCTTCTGGGCAGGACTCCAGGACCTTCTGCCCACAAGATAAGTGGCTTTTCCAGTCCAGGCTCTGAATCCAAAGTACACTTAGTCCCAGGCAAGTTCTCTCGGGTATCTCGGGGGTAGAACAATGCCTCTCAATCATGCAATCACTTAAGGCGGTTAACATGGTATATTTGTTCACCTTTCCTCTTCCCCAGTTTCCGTACTTTGTACCAGGACCAGGATGCACTGGTCTCTGCGAGCACTATTGGGGATTTGACCTACAGTATTCATTCCCACCTGTTCAAATGGGGTTTCAATGATAGGCAACAGGACAAACCTGTTCCTGTAAATCGTTTTTTGTGCGTTGACCTAGCATCTGGGCAACTGCAGCAGTAGTTATTTAACTCCTCGTGAACTCCCGGCTTCTTCTTTCCTTTGTTTTGTCTACCCTTAAGATGGCTCCCAGAAAGTGAGTGTATGCTTATTGCATAACAGTGGCGCGGTGAAGTTGGGGAACAAGGTCTTGCTCAATTACTTTATCATTACTTTTTACTACATGATACAAGTGGCCATTTTTCACTGCAACATGAGGGTAGGAAGGTGTTAACCACGTTCCCACAACATTTTTTTAAAGATGTATCACCTGCTACTGAGCTGTTCCGTAATTAATTGATTTTACAATTATGGGGCTTACGTTTTAGGGGTAGATGACTCTAATACATCGGTCTGCAGTCTTCACTTTCCCCCAGGAGGGCCACAACGTGGACATGTGGGGTGCTGGCGGACTCGGCTCTGGGTATTTGCTCATCAGACTTTCACACTGCCCTGAGATATGGACCCACTCGCCACAGCAAAAGTACTGGGGAGACTATGGGTTCTGGAATCCATGTTGCTGCACAGGTTGACAATAAACTCTTTGTGGTGGGCTAGAGTGAGGGCCGGATGGTTCGGCCCTTTCAGCGGAGCACAGCGGGGGCCGTGCTGGGACAGCGGCTACAGCCTCTTTTGGGGTTGGGTTGAGCATGTCTGAGGCCGCCATGTGCTGCTCTACTGCTTCTACTCCATTGCTGATGTTAATATCTGGTGACTGATTATCTTTTTACCCCTTATAAAGGTAAAGCTGTTACATTACGGTCAATAAAAGTCTATAATGGCTGCAGGGCTTATCTTGTGTGGTTCTAGACATTTTTTAGTCCCTTGATTAAATTTGTGCATTTGGGAACGGGAAGTTAGCCCATTTCGGAAAGTCCAATAATTGAAACATTGCGCTAAATTTAGTATGGCCATTCCTTACCCAATAGAAAAGGAACCAAGGGTCCAACCCAATGCGTCTGCCAAAGACACAAGCAGTTCCAGTTTCAAATGCATGAAGGTATGCTTCAACATCATGTCATGCCCAGTTCAGGGATTTAATCACCTGCCTTGGTCTTGGACCTTGTTAACTGTTGAAGCTAATGCTCTTTTAAGTTGGTTAGCCCTTATTAGTTTGTGCAACAAGGCTGCATTTGTTTCTTGCTGCACCCTCTGGGTCTCCCTCTGGCACCTTCCATCTGCATGCTCTCTGCCTCTTCTTGCTTAACCCCTACACCCGTCTATGCAGTAAGGCAGGATTGTAGCACCCCTCTACCACATGTCTTATGATGCCACGCAACGATTCAGTTTCAGGATTTTCTGGTTCAGAAAATGGTTGTACTTATATAGCCAAGTGATAAAATGTGTATATATTGTCATCATATAATGATGAAACATTTTTATAGTTATAAAGAACATTCAAGAAAGGATGTGTGATGACTTTATCCCCTGGTTTACATTCATAAATGTAAATCATGGTTAAAAACAAATACAAGTCAAATACTACACAACCAACAGTACAATACTGGTATGATCTCAACCTTTATCCTGCTTCATCCATGTTGCACAACTCATATACCCCATGTCTCGTCATGACAACCGCCTGGATGTAGGCCAATTAAGAACAAGGGCAATGTATAATAAATCTCTCGTACATTCCTCAAGTGTGATTGATGACTGTTCTGAACTTCTCCTTATTTTAACCAATAAACAGTCTACAGATAAATCTGAAACCCATCGTTCTGGAACTGAAAGCCTGGACAGAAAAAATTGTGCAAAGTCAGACTCCAAAGTAAGAGTTTAGGTTATCTCCAGTGGACGATCGTCGAACACCTTGTGAAAAAACAGGACACCAAGAAACTTGAGAAAATGTCTATATATTTATTATGAAATGGAGATCTTTACATCATGAAGGATAACCATACAGAATAATCTTAATGCCGTTAACCCTTGAAATACCTGAGCTCAAGTCAAACGTAGCTTTATGTAAGTAAACATTGATACATTCTTCAGTAATAAATGCACATTTTTCGGAAATCCTTTCAGCCTACCTACATTCCAAACATCATCAAATATCACTAATGATAGAGCTGAGAGTCCAACAAAATTAATACAAAGTACACACAAAACTCAATGCGGGGTGTGACTGGTTTGAGCACAAAGCCATGTCCTGCTGCAACCCTTTTAACAACCATCATTTAAATCACAACACATCACTGGGGGGTCAAAAAGGACCATCCCTCATTAGAAACGTTTGCCAGAGTTTCGACATTCTAACTGGTACCCATGGGACAATATTGCAAACTTTAAAACATTCTACTTTGTCACTTCTGTCAAACTCAAAAGTGAAAGCATGTTTTTGTAATTGTCATAAAAAAAAGTTTCTCTGAGTTTTGGGAACTTGATTTTTAAAAAAGAAAGACAGCTCATTGGGTAACAATTTAAATGTCTTTATCTTGACTGAAAAGGGAGCAATCGGTGATCCTACGAAGACGGATATCAAGTGTGGGTCACAAACTGTCGACCTCACATAAACAATATCAATACATCAATCGAATGTTCCATCAGTCATATTAAAAAGCATTACATTCGCCTAGATAATCAATAAACCCGTTTCCTATAACCTGAGTGAACTGATAGTATTGATCAGAGATAATTAGACTTCTTTCTCTTAATATACTCCATCTCAATGTCACAATCATGGAGGAAAAACTGCAATATATGAATATTTATTTCCTATTAAGTATGTAAACAATTTTGAGAAGCAGCTCCGGGAGAAGTTTAACGGTTGGAACATTCGAAAGAAGACGCCATTTTCGGGTCCGTCTTAAAATGTAAACCGTTAAACAGCAGTGCGCTACATTCTCCTCCACCTCACGCTTTACCTGCTATAGGACAAAACATTTAACCCATTGGTTTGTCTTTAAGAAACACTCCTCGGCGCCTACCCAATAACCTGAATTCCCTGAGTTTTCAGATCACTTATTCCTGAGCCTGAGAATGGCGATTCCCTTGTTTTTTTTGTCACCAGCTATTAAACTGTTTTTTCTTTCCTTCAACATCTAAAACATAAAAATATAGAACACATTCAAGAAAAAAAAAAGAACATGAATGATTCAACAAAATATAAAAACAATAAATGCATCTTACACATGATCGGTGCAGACATTGCATTGGTTTTGGCATAGATAGTTGGGACGACAGGTGTCACTTTCAGGTAAACGCATTGTGAATAAAAAGACAAAACTAAGAATAAAAGAAAACCCCTATCAGCATAATCAAAATGTCAAATAAAAAAAGTCAGTTTACATTTTTCTTTGTAATGCTTTGTATCCACCCACTAAATGCATTGATCTACCCGGTTAAAACATTAGAATTATTGTATTCTTATTGGTTTTAGCAGCTGCATTCAGTTGGGGCTTTTGTCAACAAGAAATATAGTAGCGGTGACCCATTTGTAGTTACTGGGAGCAAAAGCCTATGCTTAAATAATCTCTAGCATAGAGGTGTTGAAATGTTGTCTCATTTGTGAGTTGTCAAGTGTAACACATTTTGCATCATCTTTGGCAGTTGGGTGATGTTTCCTTGATAAGAGGATTGCTAAAAAATAAAGAGAAGCTGCAGCGTATTTGGATGAAAATAAATACAAAGTATGATTTTTTTTAAAAAAGACTTTAGAATAATAATACATATATATTAATTGGTTGTAAAAGTATTGTCAGCTTCTCCTGTAAAATGGGAGTAAAATGCTGATAAGCTAGTTAGCGCTAAATGTTTTTTTGTGTGTGCCTGGTGTTTAAGATGTAGCATCCAACTGTGGGTTATAAGAGATTCTATAAACTAACCTATTAAAGAGGAACTAACGCTAAAAATCAAACTGACGGAACAGCACCATCTGTGGTTATAAACAAGGTTTTGCAATTGACGTTTGTGATTTGCTCAAACAAAGGTCTGGTTTGGTACAAGCCTGAGATTGCATTTGGTGCTGCCCTCTAGTAGTTTAATTTTATTGTTTGCTATGCCTTAATTGAGCACAGTTGAGGAAATAAAAACACAGGCGTCAAACTAGCAGCACTACTCTAAATTCTGCCTCAGTTTCTTCAAGTAGGCTATCAGGAGGAGAGCTAGCTAAACCGCTAACTCAGTTCATGTCAAGTATCTTATGAGAGATGGTTTTCTTTTCAAATCTTTTCAGTATATTATCACATTTGGAATTATATTAAATCCAAGACAAAGTTCTTATAATATAGCGGCTTTTGCACAGCAGACCCAGTGGTATCATACAGTCACTGGGAAATTGATTCAAGCAAAATAAAAAAAAAAAGCTTCAAGTTTGCCGAACAGAGGGTTTCATCATTTTCTTGGAAGAGTGTTGGTACTAGAACAACCATTACCTAAATACTGTAGTGCAAGAATGATTTGATTTAACCCCCGTTCACATCACAATCTCAAACCCAAATGGTAGAGATTTGTATACAATCAGTGGTTAGGTCATCAACATAAACTAGCAGACCAGACATGCAGCTGTTAGGTAAACAAACGAAACAAAGAGAAATAACGGATTACACAACAATTCTAATTTTTCAACCAAAAGTGGCAACTTCTGGTGCAACATTCATTTGGCCTTAGGTAATGTGGATGGTCACTTGCAATTTCAGCAGATGCCAGTACATTGCCTATAGCTCCACCTCAAACCCCTCCCTGTGTTATGCTCTAACATACCCTCCCACAACCCCTTTCCCATGTGATATGCAAACATTCATTACAGAGATTACGTTATGTCTCTGCTTTGTCGGTTAGTTTGGTGTAACAACCAGGAAGGAAACATAAAAACATAAGGCAGCTACCAATAGGCAGCTACAAAATATAAAAGTAAAAAACGTCTCAAAAATCCAGCATAAACGTTACAATCTTACATCGCTCAAAGAAAAAAATAAAGTGGTTGTCATAAACATCTTCATGGAAACCGTTTCCAGAGCGCATCACTTGTGTCATTCCTGATTGTTACACCACCCAAAAAACATATTAAACCTGAGGTAGTTCCAAAGCAGCCTCAGAAGGTTAGGGGGGCCAGTACTGGGGGTGCTGCCACCTCCTCTCCTCTAAAGCAGTCTGATTAGCCTCCTCACCCCATCAGGTTCCTTACCATCATTCACTGGATCAGGTGCTGTCTCCCCCCCCCCCCCCTCCTCCATCTTAATCGGTGGTTTCTGTCAGCAGCCCCGGTTGGCTGTGCTCCTCCTCCTCCTCTTTCAAGGAGGAAGGTTTTCCCTGAGAACTCGGTGAAGACTGCTGTGCTTTGATTGGGCAGTTGGCGACCATGTGCTCAATGCTCTGGCAGAAATGGCATTTCTTAGGCTGCGGTGGCAGCTTGCACTCCTTGGCATGGTGATCCAGACCTCCACAGTTGTAGCACCTGCAACAATGAAGAGGGAGACATTAGGGTGCATGCATGGGAAGGGCCAGGATAGTGTGGGTAGGGTGTCTGACTCCTAGCCTCAGGGTTCTGGGTTCCATCCCTAGTGGGCCACAGGGCATGGTACCCCTGCTCCTAAATGGTCTGTATTTATAGATTCACTGCAAGTCACTTTTGGATAAAAGTGTCTTATAAATAACTTAAATAATAAGTAATGACACATGTGCGCCACTAGATGGCATTGACTGTTCTCAGTTGTAATGGGAAACTAACTCTTTCAGAGGGCATTCCAGGTCATCCTCATCACTACCCCACCTCATATGTTCACCCATGTGTTTACAGTCCATCCAGAGATTTTGCAAACTTGGGTTTTGTTTTTAAACAACCATAAGCACCTGCTGTTTGTTTTGACCAGAATAAGAATCTAGAGGATTTGAGCCTTCTCAGCGTAGCTCAAAAGACCAATCCCCCATCCTCCCACAGAGAGAGATCCATCTCATCATAGCCTTTGGATGGTACACAGCAGCCAGAATCAGGGGGTTCTTTTCAAACAAGACATGCTACAATAGCCACGCGTAGGTCGGGCCTGGGGCGTGCGCTGACAGATGGGAGGTGGGTGTCCAGGCAGGATAGGGAATCCCTGGATCCTTTGTGGAGAGCAGATGATGGTGGTCGAGGGGGTCAGGGTGTCTTTGTACCAATGGGACATTTGGGGATGGACGTCAAGGTCTCTGCAGCCGAACACGCATTCTCCCCTTTCCCCTCCTCCTTCCTCTTCCTCCTCCTTCAGCAGCACGGATCAGAGGAATCTGGAAGGGGAAATGCTTTCCTTTGTCTAAAAAAAGCAGTGGTCACCTTTGAACTCTGGCCCCAATCACCCCCTACAGCACAACCCCCCCACCCTACCCCTCCTACCACCTCCTTATTCAAATCGAACCTCCAACTCCAACCTAGCACCCAACCCCCACTCGCATTTCGTTATACAGGGTTTCCATGGCAATGGTGACCCTTCACCCTTCCCCTTTGCTTAGGCATCTGTTATCAATTAAACGGACAGGACTTTTTTTTCCGCTCTCCGAATCGTACGTGGACTGGAAATAAACATGCCTCAATGATTTATAAAGCATAAAGCACACTTTCAACGCAAAAAAACAACCAGGAGCACGGCAGATTCCCCGTCAAACAACGACAGCGGTGAGAGTGTGGATCCCAACACTAACAGGAAGTTGCTGTGTAACACAGTGCTCAACCACAAGTACCCTCTATGGGCTCCATGAGGCAGTAATGATCAGTCGCACATCGACTGCTGTCCATCTCTAATCAGTTGACAGCAGGCAGAATCCACCAAGCCTCTGACCTATCCCTTCATTCATATTCACACCACCCAAAAACAACCCCATTCATATTCACACCACCCAAAAACAACCCCATTCATATTCACACCACCCAAAAACCACCGCCACAGAGCCCTTCCACAACTAGAGCCCCAGTGACCACCATAGGATTTAAATGAATCAGTTTTTCTTATGTCCAGGTTTTGTAGGATTTGGTGGGTCGTGTGAGCACTACAATAATCCCCCTCACCCCACCATTCACAATAACAAACAACATTTATATCAAGGACATGAATATTACAGCAATTGGAGCCACAGAGATCACAGCAATCGGACTATCCGACAAACCACCGTCTATATAAGAAGCATACACTCTGATTTCCGCCAGGACACACAAAATAAGGAGAATAAATGCCCATAAATGGTGGTAGTTTTGTAAATCTAGAAAGCCACCGCAGCTGTATTTACTCTAGCAGCTACTCTTTCCGTTGATCAATGCCACGGTTATTTCTATCATCTCCGTTTTACTCAGAGCTACTGCTCATATCCATCCAAGGGGTTTTTGGAGTGATGGTTGGTAGGTGTAAAACCACCAGGGGCCCTACAGATTTAAACAATTATTGATCCGGGTCACACACCAAGCCAAGTGTTGGGGGATGGGGTCATGGGAAATATGGAGAGAAACCAAGGCACCATTTTGCATCTCATCCAAAATGGAGGATACTAAAAGGAGGTGGTAGAATTAAAGCATGTACCCTCGTACACAGGTTACAGCCCTTGAGATATGTTTAAGAAATGCTGTATTCTGTCAAGTTTCAGGAATTATATTTCTGACGTACAGTTTGCTTCACATTAAGAGGCTATAATTCCACAAAGAGAGGATGTCAAGCAGCTTGTATGAAGGCCTTTTGTATTATAGCCGCAAAAATGTCAAACACTGGCACAATGTGCTGAGCTTAAAGTTGCTTCCATTTCAAATAAAACCATTAAGAATGCAAATTTTTAGAGAAGACCAAAATAAAAAGTTAAGATAAGGTGATAAGGTGATATGGTGGATTTTAGACAATTGGTTATGTTGATTCCCTGCAAATATATCTTCTAGTATATAGTGCAGCATGTATTCAAAAGTGTGAAACTCTTTTAACTTACAGCCAGTATGCAATCAGTACCAATTCCCATTATGCATTTTAAATGCCTACGTTTTGGTTTGAGTTTCAATGGATACATTTGGATATGAAATTAGATGATTACGTTTAGGTGGGGGTTTGGAGTGATTCAGGTCAGTATCTAGGGGAAAACCAATGCATGCATGGGAATAACAACACAGAAAATGTCGGAATCAGTAGTTGTACCTGCTATTACAACACAGCCAACCAAAGCTGTAAATCAAAGCATGGCTCTCATTTCCCCACACTTTGCCCTCTGCGGTCTGGCTTTCTTACCGGTCTCCTTTTGAGCGCCTCTTCTGGATGTTCTTGCCTTTGGGCCTCCTCTCGCTGCCCACACAGTGGGTGCCCCCCGGGCCGGTGACCTGCTGGGACTCCAGCCCCTTGGATGACTTCTTGAAGGTGAAATCCACTGCCTCGCCCTCCTTCAAGCTGCGGAAGCCCTCCATGTGCAGCTTGCTCTGGAAGGGAACACAATTCAAAGCTCTGTCAAGCCCCTTCAAACAGGCACTGCAACCCTGAACTTATCTCCACATCACACGGAGGAGCTGTATGTGAGAGCACAAATGTCAGAATAAGTTGGAACAGATATTAAACAGATATTTCTCTACCAGCTCCCTTGAACAAAGGCTGTGTTATGTGCAACTGAACGCATGTGTGAATAGGGCAGGTCATTGTCCGGAAAATCACAGCGACTAGATCCTGTTCTACATACTATGGTATGGTAGGTGGCGGTAAATGCAGAAGAAGAATTCACAGTGAGCGTTGATGACATTACTATTACGTGACTATGGTGTGAAACCGGATGAACGTCATATTACGTATACGTCCAAACACATATTGATATAGTATTGATAAATGCAAGAGCATCATCATCATCATCCTTACGGATGGGTCGGTACATCACATGTGACGTAAACAAAACACAAACAACAAAACATTTTGCGTCATGTCCTGCCTCCTGCACCCTCTACCCAGGCCCCATCCTGCGCCTAAACCGGACATGTCGGGACCTCATTGGACATTGTCTGGAGTTCATATGTGGAAACGGCTTCAGTCTGATGAACCTACATCTATAGACACATTTGATGCAAAAATTCCTAAGCCATGACAAAAATGTCCTTCAAATGCAACCTTCACATCAACACCACAACAATAGTCTCATAATCGTCCATGTTCGGTTTTAATACACAAAGATTATGGCTGTGATTGGTTTATATATGGATCAGTGAGAGCTCAAGAACCACATTCTACTGACATAACTTGGGAGTATCAACAGTACCTGGGAGTATCATGCTTGACTACTGAATAACTAGGATGCCAAGCATCTCACACTAATCCCCCATCACTTCCAACTCAACAGGGTGGTGTTTGGAAAAGACATTGACCCTTCAGGCAAACCTAGTGGGTTCCTCCCTGCCAGATAACACAGGAGACTCCATAGCGGTTATCAGGCATGGGGCATTTAAAAAGATGTCCTCAAGTACCATTTGGTAAACAAGTTTGCTTTGTTTTGCTACACAATGGAGCCGTTGCCCCAATACCTTTGTCTTGTCCTTGCTTGGATGGTAAAGCCAATAGGGTAATCTCACACACACACACACACACACCTCCCCCCTCAGGATGGACTGCATTCCGCAGTGCAGCTCCCGCCTCCCATCCCACCCCCTGACCCCCTTCCCATTCCCATCACAAAGCTCCACTAACACTGGCCAGCAGCAATGCTCTGCAGGATACGGGTGGGACGGGTCCCTGGGGTGGGACGGGGGGTTGGGTGAGCTGAGGACTGACACAGGGAGGGTTGGTGGTGGATGGAGGGAGGGAGGGGTGGGGGAGGACATTCTTCGGATAGTTGTTTGGCAAAGAGGCGCGTGTGATAAAAGCTAAGGGAAAGCCAGCGGGCTGGTGAAGAAGTGATTGATTCCTCTCTTTGATATCAGGGGGGTCTGAACGTGGCCGTTCTCTGTGTGGCAGCAGAAGAACTACACAGCGATTATTTTCCCACGGCTTGTTTGATGAACAAACGCAACAATTGCAATGTGTTCTCAACATCAGAGCATTAAAACTAGTCTTCCAACTAAGAGAATCAAACTGCTGTGACTTGTGTTAAAGCACTTTTGCAACACATAAGAATGAAGGCATCGTGTTGGTGTTCTGCGGACCGAAGGTTAAGGACCACTGGGTATTAAATAAATAAATAGTAGTATGTTCAAATGACTCAACTAACCCTAGTCAATATTCCTAATTTATCTCAGACAGAAAAAGGCCTCGCAGAAAATTTGTTTCTCTTGCATAGGACTATGTTCTCAAATTGGTTTGAGAAACAAATTTGTTTTCCTAAAACAAATGAGCAGGAGAGACACAGAGCACTGAATGACAGCATCAGTGTCCCCGTAAAATCATGGTCACGTTTGATATAAACAAGAAATCTATGATGAAGAAAAACAGTGCAGCTTATCCTATCATGAAACCATTAACCAAAATAAATTATGTTACAATCACAGTAACTTCTGGAGGTATCCCTCTTCCTTCCAGTGAATCCAGTAGACCATAGGCCTGAACTCAGACCTGAAACTAAAGACTGTTAACATGATGCCTAGGTAACTGGACTGATTTTAGTGCTGTCAATAGGCTACACCAACTGGTGGTAAACCAGCTAGCAAGGTTTCTGATTTATCAAGTCCTGCCTGTTACTTTACAACAACTGACTTCAGTTTAGCAAGGACAACATGAGATGCAGATGTAGCAGATTTAAAACATACCAGTAACAAAACAAACCAAACTTTTTGTAGTTAGTTAACATTGCCGGGTGAATGTTCAAGTGCAGCACAGTCATAAGTCACAACTACTTTCGAGATCTAGGGACTCTGAACCCACTTCCTGTCCTCACATGTCCTGTGACCCCTGACCCTCTAACTAAGCTAGTCTGAGGGGGGGGGGGGGGGTAATTAACAAAGGTGTGTCTCAGAAAGAGCGAGAGACGAGAGAGACAAGATAAGAGATTAGAAGAGACACCATGAGGAGGGAGAGAAGAAGGAGGAAACACTCCTATTACACCCAATAAACTAGTTTTGAGGTACAGAAACATGAAAATAGTGATGGAAAGAGAGAAAGCAGCAAATAGAGAAACAAAGCAAGAGGCAGAGAGAGAGACCGAGACCCAAAGAGAGAGAAACAGAACCAGTTAGAGAGAGAGAGAGCCAGAGGGTGAGAGAGAGATATCAGAGAACAATGGAAGCGAGAGAAGGGAAGGGGGGGTCAATCACAGCCAGAGAACGGCTCTTCACCAAGACACACGGCCCTATTGTCCCCCCCCACAAAGGCCTGTGGACTCTGGGAGTTAATGTTGCTTGACACGCGGCCACTAATTTTAGGGCCAGGGCCTCTGTCGTTGCCGTGGTTCCCGGGCATCTGTCAACGCCACGCGTGCTCGCACTGGCAGGCAGCCAGTGGAGGAAACTAGTTAGATACGGTCTTTAAGTGGACAGGGCAGACCATAATATGATCCGTTGGAGCCAACTCTCTGACCAGAGAGAGTGCAACACTAAACACAACAGAGCCTATCTCTGAGGTGTGAAACTGCAGGATGGGTTGGGTCGTTACACTTTGTCTGCTCTTCTGATTTAGGGTTTATTGCTGCCAAGTGGCTTTTGTTGGGGTGAGGACAATCAAGCAAGGGTCTCCATTTTACATGTCAATTAAGGTTGTCTGAAAGTGTTCAAAGTAGGCCTAATATGATTTAAAGACCAAGTGTGATTTATTTTTTGTACAACTTTTCTTAAAATAGAACCATTCATTGTAACATGTTTGCAAAAGTATGCAAATTGAAACCCCGACGTTAACACTTTGGACCCAAGATCCCCCAACAGCTCGTAAGAGAGGGCCGCATTAGAAATAGGGGGGAGGCAAATGTATACACCCCAAGGGGTTCTGAATGGTGGAGGTGGTGGGGGGTTGGCAAAAATTGAAGATGAACCTCGAATCGCATATGGACTCTCACACACTGAGAGACACACATAGGACCAAGAAGACGGCGATGAGACTTGAATCACTTTATGGCAGGAAGCCAGGGTGACTGCGTCGCTCCCGGGGACTATTCGCATTCAGATGCTAAATCTTATCAGTCTGCACTCGCTCATGCCCTCCTCCCCCCGGCCAGTGAATTAGCAAATGTTAAGGCTTTGAGGTTGAAACTGACCATCTAGCTGGATCGCAGTTTAAATATGTGTAGCCTTGATAATTTAGGTAAAAAAGACGATACCATTTACAATATGAAATACTATCACCAAAGTATTTTTGTTTATAATAAATAGCATTTACTTTGAGTTGTACGGCTTTTATTTGTTTTATTATTCTTCACGAGGTAACATTAACATCTTAATTAGCTCGCGCCAAACCCCCATCATCACCGTACTAGGGTGACCACAAGGGGCTTGGTTCAGGTGGCGCTGCCAGCAACACGTGTTCCCACGAGAGCAGCAACACCCACAGCTGCACCTTCCTAGTACTACCAACGTACGACAACCTCCATTGTGCTCTTCTGAGTTACAATGGCGTCGATATATCTAGAACACGTTATCGTCTTACCTGATGGACGAACACGTCGACGGCTTCGTCGAGCGGAACCCCCTCTCGGTTGGTCATGGACAGGAATCCGAATCCCATACGCACGTTAAACCACTTGCACACGCCGAC
The DNA here is from genome assembly GCA_027123675.1 of Molva macrophthalma. NCBI lineage: Eukaryota > Metazoa > Chordata > Actinopteri > Gadiformes > Lotidae > Molva > Molva macrophthalma. Next base: position 7,686,033 of record JAOPJO010000008.1, on the reverse strand, counting down.
CCCATGGAAGGACTGCGAGTCTTCCTCGGTGCTGGGACCCTCGTCCTCCTCTGCCTTACAGACGCCTAAGATTTGAAGAGAAATATTTTAACAGAATCCCCGTTGAATGAAACGCTGAGTGCACCGTTTGGGTTCGCCAAACGCACGTAGAGCTAGAGTGCCAATATGAACTGTTTACGTTTCGACTTTCTTCATTTTTAAGTTGGAATGGCATGCTTGAAGTGGCAGAAAGAAATCGGTAAAATAGAGTAAATTACAACATGTGAAGGACACTCGTGAACTCAACATAGACTACGTGCAACAGTATTGATAAACATGACGTTTAAAGTGAAGCCTGTTTATTTCAACAAAAACCACAAAGAAAATCTGATTGACTGGGTGGGGGGAACTTCCCTCGAAATTGTAAACGATATATGAAAACGTACAAAAACATTAGCGATCCACAACAACAAAACGTTCTAGCTTTCTCAAATAAAATTGCAAAAAAAAATGTTACTTAACCTGTAAATTCTTGATTGGAAACCGAACCCATTCTTCACTATACCACCTTAGGTCAAAACGAGCACCCAAGCTACAGTATCCCTTTGGCCCACAGACTGAGTAACGTTAGGCCTAATCCTCACTGGTTGCCACTTTCATACAAAATGCAGTGAAACCTGGAGGTATAGGCTGCTCTCGGAGAGGGAGAGTGGGAGCGCGAGATAAACAAAAGGGGGGGTTGCCATCCCTAAACCCTTTCCCCCAAACAATGCGGTGTGTGTGTGTGTGTGTGTGTGTGTGTGTGTGTGTGGGGGGGGGTCCGCCAACATCAGAAAGACAATACAAGAAACCCAGCCCCCTTTAACCACTCCAACCGTTTCTATTCTCATTTTACTATATATAATGGTCCTACCTTCTGCCATGTTTGCGGCCCTCTCGTATTAAGTCCCAGTGTAGAGTGTGTGTTTTTATCTCCTAATGTTCGGGGCCCAAAGTGCTCCGAAGCCGTTGTTTTATGTCAGCGTAGTGAACACAGATCTGCTGGTCAATACAAATGACCATTTGGCATCCTCCAAACCCCCACACTCTCGGTCATGTCCACGTGATTCGAAATCATATTCCCCAAGGATTGATTGAATATTTTAGGGGAAGGGCCAGAAATAAGGTTGAACCAATCACATAAGAAGAAAAAATGAGGTTATGGTTATTAACCTCATTCTTTCTTTTTCCTTATGGTTATTATCTAAATAACTATTAGGCCAGAATAGGCTACACATTAAATATTACTCTATATATAAAATATGGGAGTGTGGTGAAATTAAGAGGATACCGTATATTTATTGCGGATGGTTTGACCAAAGTGTCCCTTGTGATGAAATTACCCAATGTCAGCCTACTCAGATTAAGAAAAAGATCCGTCTTGCAACCCGGTTACTCTGTGTCTCTCCCGCTCATTTGTTTTAGGAAAACACATTTAGTCCAAGAGAAAACCAATTTTCTGCAAGGCCTTTTTCTGTCTGAGATAAATTAGGAATATTGACTAGGGTTAGTTGAGTCGTTTGGACATACTACTATTTATTTATTTAATACCCAGTGGTCGCTTACCTCCAGTGCGCAGAACACATGATTCGTCAAATGGTTGAGGAATCAACCGAAAGTGACACGCCCCCTTTACTATTGGGTAGTGACGGT
>JAOPJO010000008.1:7668270-7679369 GCA_027123675.1 Molva macrophthalma | reverse complement strand
GTGTGTGTGTGTGTGTGTGTGTGTGTGTGTGTGTGTGTGTGTGTGTGTGTGTGTGTGTGTGTGTGTGTGTGTAGGTGTTCTGGTAGTCTCCTGGTACCCACCAGGACTTGCTGATGATAATGGGGAGCCTAGTGAGGACCTGGTACCAGCGGTGCTGGATGCAGCCTACAGACACAACCTCAAGGTAGTCTTACTTCCCCCTTACCTACTTCTGAGCTCCTGTTAGCCTATGACACAACGCAGGCTATTCTACTGACAACCTTCTGCTAGTCTACTGCTTAGCCTACTATTAAGCAACTGCTAACTTTATGTTAGCTGACTGCTAACATACTGTTAGCTTACTATAAACATAGACTATTAGTCAATTTTTAACCCACTGCTAATCGACTGTTGTCCCTAACGTAGCACTACTGCTTACCTACTGCTAACTCATTGAAATACGAAAATAAAAGAAACATCTGTTAGCTAAATTATAATTGCACCTATTCTACAGTGAAGTCTCCATTACAGAAAGAGTCAGAATCCAACGGTCTGCTTTATTTGTGCTTAAGCCACTGACACCTCATCACCACAGACATAAAAGCCCAGAATAAAAGACCTGGTAACTCCAAGCCGAGAGATAGACCCGTTTCATTATTCATGGATGATTGGCAGAATATGAATGAGGTGAAAGTGGATGTTCCTGTTGGGACGTCCGTACGTCTTTTCGTGTGTTCACTTCCCCCCCCTACGGGTTCTTGTAACAAGCAAAACCATCCAGCACCACAGCTGGAGATCCACAGGGGCTGAACACAGCTGCTATAGCTGAGGTCTAAAGGGTTGTTCAACGGCGGCAATATGCTCTGCGCCCACTGCTTTGTAAAGTGATGAAACTCAGTGCATTTGCATAATTGTGCATAAGGTCTACTGCAGGGTAGGGTAAGAAAGAAGGAAGACAAGGTTGTGTCTTCGAGAATACACAAGAGTGTAGTCTTTAGCTCTGCAGGCCTTCTTAGTGCTGTACAAATCTGCTCTCAGAATAAAAGAGGAAAGAAAGAGAATGTAGACGCTGTCCAGCACCTTAAAAATGCTCAGATCGCATAACGACGACAATACTCAATTGCATTGAGCTCTGCACTTCACAATGGAGGGTGCATCTCTCCATAAAAGCAATGAAATAAACTCAACTCTTTCTGTTATAATGTGTAGGGCAGTTTAGCCCGCTGGCCTGGAGAGGAAACTCTCTCTGTGACACACAAGGTCAAGCCGAGAGGTGCTTTAGTGGAACCTGCTCTCAGGCCACATCCGGTTCTGGATCTGTGTGACTGAGTCAGTGATTTCAACATGCCTCATAAATAGCCACGGTCTGTTGCTTGGTTCAGGGGAGAAGACAGACTGGGAAATGCATCATATGATTGGGTATAGTAAGGCAGGAGGGGAGACTGGGGAGGTGGTGGTGGTGTAGTGGGGGAGGGAGGGAGGTATTGGGGCACATGATTGAATGCCAATTAGGTCGGAAAGAACAACCGCATCAATATTTGCAGCTTCCTCTTCCTGTCACGTCGATGAAGGCTTATGAAAGTTTAAGCAACTCTGTTGTCAAGCGACACAGTTAACGACATATGCTCTTCAGAGAGAGAGAGAGAGAGAGAGAGAGAGAGAGAGAGAGAGAGAGAGAGAGAGAGAGAGAGAGAGAGAGAGAGAGACTCTCCCCTTTAAAACGTACTGTAAATGTTGTGCTTGTGTATTTTCTGTTTGGTTTGTGTGTGCGTGACTAGCTGTCTGTGTACGTGCATGTGTATGTGTTGAAAGGAAAGTCCTGCATCTGAGTACATTTGAGATGGCGGTGGCATGACATAGATAGGCTTGCATGCACCTCCACTCAGATCCGGCATCGTCAAGATCCGTTTCAACTCTCAAGCCCACTTAGAGAAATATGCCTTCTCCATCAGTCTGTCCCTTGATACCAAAGGGCCCAGACTGGTCAGATGTCACAGGCCACACAAGCTAAATAAAGGGATGAATAGGGTAATCTCGGTGGCACAACCGGCTAGTGCGCTATCCACATAGGCAATACACCTTGTAGCTACACAGGTTCCATTCTGATCTGTGGTCCTACATGTCATGCCCTCTCTCTTACACCACAATTTATTGTCTGCCTTCTCTGTGCTGTCCATAAAGGCACAAAAGCCCACAGATGAAGAGTTAGGAGTCTCAATCGTATGGAGTTATATAAAAGGCTTGTTATTCTATAAGTAGAAACATATTGAGGTGGGGTTTTCTCAGAACAGAGGACAGTGGAAGCCCCATCTGTCAGCTCTCATCTGCTAGTTGGTGCCTTCTGTTATTCAGCTTCGGGTGCGGAAATAATTATTCTGCGACGGAGAGCAGCGAGAACCCTTTTAACGTACAGACTTTGCTGCAATGCCTCGTTAGACAAGGTGCTGTCGGGAAGAACCGATCGTAGACAGAGATGTACTGTCAGCTCTGGGCAGTGGAGCGCAAGGTTTCTCCTTCTCTACTCTGTGTGTGTGTATGTGTGTGAGGAGAGATCACTGACACACACACAAACACATACGGTCCAACAGAGCTAATGAACACGCCATAGAGGTCAGAGGTCGGCTTGCTCGACGGTGGAAGATCCCCAGTCAGAACTTCGAGACTTTGTGCACACATGGACGAACGTGTCCTGAACACATAAAAACATGTTGATGTTGCCTGCATAATATCAGCAGAACATGGGTGGGCACGACAGCTGTAAAGCCTGCTTTAAGGTTGGATTCTACTATTACACTGTATATACCCCATACCAGTGCTTGCATTTTCTGCAAAGGTGATCCTGATGATGTTCAAATGAGAATATAAACATCCTCAACTAGCCGATCATAAATGTAGCAGGAAAGATGAAGTGTTTCTGTAGGGACTCGTAATTGTGGGCTATGCCAATGCATAGAGACTGGCGGCATACCAACACTGTAGGTCTCTAGGCAGAAGTATAATTTGGCCTTAATGCAGCATCGCCAACGCAGAAAAGCTAATGCAGCATCGCTAATACAGCATAAGCTAATGCAGCATCGCTAATACAGCATAAGCTAATGCAGCATCGCTAACATGGCAGACTTAACCTTGCAGCGCTAATGCAGCAGTGCTTACTACCTGAGATATTCCAGATGCTTTAAGGTGATTTCAGATGTATGTGGGGCTTTCAGTTAGCTTGACATCAAGCGTTTATGGCTGTATAGAAGTTTGAAGCCCTTGCACTCAAAACATGTTTTTTCTCTTTGGTTAAGTGGTTTTGGAAGCTTGACTTGAGTACAGATTGTTTTATGAGCACAAATGAATCACCAGAGTCTTGGTGTTCTTCCAGTCAGCAGGGAGCTGGCGCCTGTCCTCAATGGCACATATTCACTCACTCATGCATACTCACACACATTCTCCAATAGGCTTTCCCACAGTCATTCATTCATGCATACACACACACACACATACAAACATACAGACATGCACATGCACTCTCCCATGCGCACATACACATTCACTCATACACACACACACACACAGTGTATATGTCGAATTGATAGCTGGCTCTCCTGTGTGTGTGTGTAATGTTAGGTGATTAAAGAGAACCATTAGATTGTACAGTTATGAAGCGATACTGTGATAATAAAGAGACAATGTGCAATGTGTCCTGAATCGCAAACAGTAAAACTTGTGAAAATCAAAAAGATGAGAAAATCAAGACAGTTACAATGGTTTTAAAGAAAATGTGACATTGAAGATACTATAAAAACACCAGCTGCATCCCTGTTATTGAAGTACCACACTGTTGCCACAGGCTCCCAGCTTGGTCTGGGATAGTGTGTCCCTCCCTCATCAATATGAATAGTTTCATATATTATTCAGGTTTGAAGAATTATCACTGTAAACACAAGAAACAAACAACTGCCCAACAACCAACATCTGACAAACAAAACATTTAGCCTTTACACGTAATTTTGACACTTTGAGTCACTTTGAACACTCAAGAGACTCAGAAAACGCTCTGCATGGTAGTGTCAACTATGCACGATGAACCAGGCCGGAGTGCCTTGCTCAAGAGCACCTTTGTAGTTTAGCCAATAGAAGCCAAGGATTGGCACCAGCAACCCTCCCAGTTATCATGCAGCCTTACTCTGCCTACTGACCTTTAGCACAAGTTATTTTGGGATATTCAGTCAAGCCATCCTAAGCCAACCTTTACTGAAGCCTGATGGAATACATCACACCATTCATATAATTAAACAAGAGATTCCATCGCTCTAACCTTTTTGTTTTCAGTCTCATTTCACAGAAAAGGAAAGCGATGATGGAGCAGATAATTGTTATTGAGTGTTGTTGGGGCATTTCAGCTAACAGCTTCAGCTGTTTTCTTTCAGGAAAGATTTTTTTTAAGCCTTATTTCTGTGAAGAGACTGAAGAAAAGGTGACTGGAAAGGTGTCCGCAAAGTAGTGGTTTGAAAAGGCCATGTTCCCGTTGCATAACAGCTTTAAAGTGGACCTCTATGCTAAAGTAGAGCTAGCTCCCACATCCCGGGCACCCGCCAAGCGAGCCCACCTGTTAGGTAACAGCAGAGCCGGACGCTTTGATTCCTACAGGATGTGATATAGCTGCCGCGCCCACGCACAGACGCTGGCACAGACACGCACGCTGGAACAGACACACACACGCCCGTGCGCACACACAGCTTTTCAGACTCTAAAACCAAACCCACAATTCTGGCTGTATCTAAACAGATATAATCAAAAGAAGAGACACTAATACAACACAATATGGACAATTTGTATTTTACACTATAATGATGAACATCTAACATGGAAAGGGTGGGGGGTGGGCGTTGTGTAGCAAAGTGCATTTGTATATATTTGTTTGTGTTTGTGTGGTGTCCCATGAGTCAGTGTGTTCCACCCCGGGGGCATAAATCAAATGTTCCCCAGAAAGTAGGACATCAACCCAGCGCAATATCCCAAGTGTGCTAGTGTGTTTGTCTTTATTCAGATAAATGTGACGGAATGTACATGTATGTATGTATGCATGTTAAGTGTGTCTGATTCAAGCGATGGTATAGTAGATTCAGTGTTAATTCGTATATTTATATTATTTTTAAGTACATCACAGACACCCCATCATCACCACCACCACCATCCATCCATCACAATATTCTTCCTCCCAATCACCCAACAGCATATTTTTTTTATCAATGTCTTGACTTCCTAAATCATGTTAAAAGTGCATTCCTTAATGAGATGAATATTGGCAGAAACGGGTGGCTTTCTGGGACCAGAGCGCTTAAATATGTAACAGTGTGCATTGTAAGCTAAGTGTCAGCTATTGTTATGTGTGCTTGCTCTGCGACCCGTTCGGTCCATTAATGACTGTTTTTTTACTACCTCCCGCCAGTCACTTTACTTACGATTCGATCCCTCGGGTTTTCGTCCACGAGTGACCGAATCGTAAGTAAAGTGACTGGCGGAAGGTAGTAAAAACCACTGCGGTATCTAGAACAAAAAATGTATTTTACTTGCGTCATGTATAATTCAAAGTCATGTAATTCGCTAGTCCGCCTTTAAATATTCTACTACCTAAACTTTCCAGTTCAAAATAGTAAATCCAAATAATAGGTTTTGTTTTTACCAGAGCCACCTGGGGAAACACACCTGCCGTTAAATAATTACCTAGTCCTGTTAGTTATGTTAGACTTCGGACCCCAAATAAGGTCTCTTAATATCTTGAGTAAGTAGGCATGAATACATTTACATAATTTTCTGAATTCCTGGTTGAGGGGAAAATCTGATTGAGGGGAAGATCGAAGGGAGAGCTATCTAACTAAACTAGCCTACTAGTTATGCATGTTGGCACCCCCTAGTGTCCAAACTGTTAACACGACTGTCACAACTCGCAAAATGTACGATCATTGTGAATGCTGATCCTAAAAATGAACCCCAACAAAGCGTGTGTTTAACCTGTCATCCTAGGTTGCCCTTCACATCCAACCATACAGAGGACGGAATGACCAAAGTGTCCATGACAACGTCAAATACATAATCGACAGGTAGGCCCCATGTCGGCTGTAGTACTGCACTACAAGTACGTTATTAAAGAGCAACCCAAACATTGATTAAAATCCCAGATGCAGCGTCATCTACTGGTGAAACGCCAGCTGATGAAGTCACTACTAACTGACTTCATTTGGTGCTTATGTGCCAATCAGAAACGGCGTGGAGCAACTTAACGAGTTCGAAATAGTCTATGCTTCCAAAGTTTTTACAACCTCACAGTAGCCGAAATAACTCTACTATAGAGATTGTTTCATTGTCTTAAAGTAGCCAGTTAATATCCTAGCTTGTCATGTTAAATACAAGTGTGCTGATTTGGAACAGGCTGCTACGTACAATTGTTTACCCTACTATACTATACCTATTTTATCTAGGTTCAGTCTAGGTGGCTCGATTAATGGGTGAGTTTTAAGATTTTTACAGACCTATGGGAAAAATACAGTGTGAGCATGCTCATTAGCTCAGATAGCCCATCCTGAGCAGGTAACGTTAACTCAGTTTGTCAGAACACTTTCCTTGCATTTTGTTTTGCAGGAACAGTGTTTAGTCTTTACATAAATCTTTACATAAACCTGATAAATAGAAATTCTAAGCAGTGGCTAAGCGCAGTTCAGATCATATCGGATTCAAAATAAATTACAAATTAAAATCACACGTTAAACATATTCTTTCATATATCAAATAATTTGGCCAGTTTGCTAAGACCACAGGTTCATTGTTGACATTGTCTATGTCACGATGTAAAGCAGACATGATTATTGTTCATTATTGTTCACCCCCTCTCGGGGCACAGGCATGTGCTGAAATTGGGCAGTTGGCAAGCCATTGACATCCATTCTATTCAAAACGAGTGTCCCATAGCTGTACCTTTGTTTTGTCCAACACATGTTAGTGCATATGAACTGCCCTAGCTTGGTAGTTTTCTCCAATAGGGCCAACAAAGGAATGACACTGCACATGCTCACATGGGCACATGTGAGCATGTGCAGTGCTCACATAGAAACTGAGAGGCATGCAGTCAGAATTCTGAGTGAAGATGTTTGCTGCTTTTTAGGGATTGTGATAAATCCTGTTCTGAATGTACAGAGCAACATTTTGAATAAGTCGCGAGGGTGTAGAAGAGGGAGGTTTTCAATTGATTGCAATGCAGCCTAAGCATTAACTTCAGAATCAAAAAGAAATGCTCAGTTCCGGGTTGTACGATTGTACGTAGAAGCCTCTCAGTCTCCAAGTATGTGAGCATGCGCAGTAGCGTGTAAACACAGAATCAAAGCTTGTGGATTTGTTAGTTTGTGGGCAATATTGGGTTAAACTAGCCAGGGCAGTTCAAATGCACTTACTTATGTTGGACAAAACAAAGAATACAGATATGGGAGCTGCTAAACACTTGTTTGGAACAGAATGAATGCAATGGCTCTACCACAGCACAAAGGGTGAGTTGAGGGTCAGTCTTTTCTTAGGGTCTAGGGTCTTAGCAAACATGTCAAATTCTTTGCCGGTTTGTGTATAAAATGCCTGAATAATCGTAATTTTTAATCAAAAGGTACGGCGACCATGGAGCATTCTACAAGTTCACCTCCACTACCGGCAAGAGCCTACCAATGTTCTACATCTACGACTCCTACCTCACACCGCCGGACGCCTGGGCTGACCTCCTGACCCCCGCGGGCTCGCACAGTCTGCGCGGCTCCGCCTATGATGCTGTATTCATTGCACTGATTGTCGAGGAGCGCCACAAGCATGACATCCTTGCTGCCGGCTTCGACGGCATGTACACCTACTTTGCCTCCAACGGGTTCTCCTTTGGCTCCTCCCACCAGAACTGGAAATCTGTCAAGGCGTTCTGCGACGGCAACAACCTGTTGTTTGTCCCAAGCGTTGGCCCCGGCTACATCGACACCGCCGTGCGTCCCTGGAACAACCACAACACCCGTAACCGTGTGAACGGCCGCTACTACGAAACGGCCCTGCAGGCAGCACTGAATGCACGGCCGGACATCATTAGCATCACGTCTTTCAACGAGTGGCACGAAGGGACCCAGATAGAGAGGGCCGCACCAAAGAAGACCGTGACTCGAGTGTACCTGGACTACCTCCCACATGGACCCGACCACTACCTGGAGCTGACCCGGCGCTGGGCCGAACAGTTCAATAAGGAAAAGGAACAGTGGTTGATGTGAGCAGCTGTTGGTGTAAAAATGTAATGGAGTGTGGAGAATAGTGTGTGGAAGTAGGAAAAACCTGACAAAGGTTTGTGGTCTTGTCTTAAAGAGTAACTTCATGCAAGGCAGCATTTGTGAGTTTGCTGCCACCTAAAGGTGAAACAGAAAGGTACATTTTACCATGTCAGCCAATATTTACCTCTTACAAAGACTTCCAAAAATGTGACGCTCTCCTTACATTAGTACAGCAAAAATAACTAAAGTTTGCCCTACCCTTAACAAAAAGAGACAATCGCAATCTATGATCCGATTCAATTAAATTAGCAACACAATTTCACTTACTTTTTTTACCATGTAAAATATCGATGCTGTGAAACCAATAGGTGGCAGCAAACTCCCAAACAGGGACAAGTGTGTATTTACTCTTAAACAACCCGTCTTTTTGCGTTAATGCGGTTCTTTGCTTAGATGCAAACATGAAAAACGGACGTGACATAAGTATTGTATCTGATTGAGATCAATCTTAGCATGTGGTTTCATAATTGGTTTACGTCCTGTCTCCTACAAAGATGAAGGGAAAAAAATCGGAAAACCATAAAGATAGGAAAAAAACAACTATAATACAATTCTTGACGCGTTTTTCTTTAAATCAGGAATGGCACGTTTCATTGTTTATTTCAGCAGATGACATCACTTATCGTCAATTTTAGTCGATCAGAAATAGCACTGTACGTCCCCTGAGATAGTTCTGATCTCAGCAAAATTATGTTTTGTCGCCATTTGGGGACGTTTATGTTACGCTTTTGAACAGCGATGGAAGTCATTCTGAGGTGAAAGTGCGGCAGCCAGCCATTCGATAAGAAACACTGTCGCTTTGGTTCGCTTGAATAGGTCGTTCCGCATAATCCTCTCAGATTACACTTCTCTGGTTTTTCGGACACCAATGGACATACAGATCGATCAGCTTAAGCCAAGACAAAGTTGAAATGCCATCAGGATCTTTACCCCTTAAAAAGACTAGGATACTGGGATATAAAATATATTTATTTTCTCTCAAGAGTAAGGGTTAAATCTCTGGAAAACAATGCATTAGACCAAGTTTAAATTAGCTGATAATACAAACAGGACTGTACAACTGGGTCCACAGTGAGAAAAACTGAATTGTTGAGTAATAGTACGGTCAATAAATCCTGCAGGCCTCCCAAATGAGAATGCAGCTAGTCAGGATAAATGTATAATTCAATTAAAATCCGAACTATTCTGAAAACAAGCAACCTGTAACAAAACCATGTATTTTTTAAAATAAATAAAATGTGTAGACTTAAGATTTTGCTGTTTCTATATAATTGTTCCCATTATGTTAGAGAAATCAAATAATAATTGGAAGAGGTTAGCGACATCTCTTCCACACACACACACACACACCAAAATCAAATGAAAAACATCACTTCCTACAGTTGATGCTCCACTGCACCAACGCACAGAAAGAAAACTTTGACTTGTAAATATAGTAAACCAGGCATTAAGGCACGCCAACAGTAACCGCAGACAGCATGAGTTCAAGTCCCAAGCAACCTTCAGAAGAGCATCACATCATGAAAGAATCTTGAGATGGCTTGAGTAAAGTTGAAGTGTTGTTCAATTCTGCAATATCCCTGGAGAGCAGCCATTCAACACTGCGAGAGACCCGTTTTCTTAATAAGGCATTCCGCCTCCTTGTTCCTCACTTTGTGCGATTCAGCAAATGATATGTAGAGTTCAAAGGTCATTCATTCAACCCTCTGTCATGTCTTCACACAGTCCGTATTTCCTCTGCAGGAGATCCACCGTGGAGGTTAACGCACTGAGAACACAAGTTCAGTCTGCTGTCATTCAAGCTTACACTGGTTAGCTGGAGTATGCTAGTAGTAGCCAAACATGATGCTAAAATGACCAGTCTTGGTGAGTGACACAGACAGTAGAAAGCCATAAAACATATATAACAGTGGAATATAACTTTTCAGCAACTATTCCCATGACACATTGCAGAGTTGAATGCGGTATGTGGTGCGTTTTTTGGAGCTTTACCCAAATTTACTGTGTTCCTGAATCCTTTACTGTGTTCCTTAATCCTATAACTGAACAAGAGTTATAGATACTGAGGGGTTTAGGGTACGTTAAGGACTGATCAGATTGAATGTCAAGTACAGCCGCTGCCTACTGCGTTTTTTAGAGGATGTGTGTATTAATTATGCAATAATAGATTGCAATCGACTGGTTGGTTATGCCTGATCTAAATGCATTACTGAATGGTCATATTGCTACTGATTAGCCAATTTTGCCACTACTCACCAGCCAGGCCTGATGACCCGGTATTTGCCAAGCACTGATAGGTCGACGACCGTTGATCCCAAGCGGTTCTGGTCACCGATTGGTCCGTCGTCTACCACCAACGCTAGTCTGGGCCACAACTCCTGAAACTCCTACATTAAGGAATGGGACAAAATACATTCAAGAATGTATATTGTACTTTTTCAAGAGAATTTGACTCACTGGAGTCAAATGCTGTGATTCTCATGGCCTAGGAAATGTGATTCCAACTAAAAGGCGTGGAATTAAAAAACAGGGTCACCACAAAACACACTTAAGTATAACCATCAGATGGTCAGTGCACACTCACGTGCACTTCCACAGTACTGGTGTGTGAGCTGACGTTGGCACTGGTGAGGGCCAGCGGCTCTTCGCACATCTGGCAGAGGCGCCGCAAGAAGCCGTGGTCGGGGATGCGGACTCCCACCAGCTGTAAGACACAAAGACACACACACACACACACACACACACACACACACACACACACACACACACACACACACACACACACACACA
>JAOPJO010000008.1:7657135-7668170 GCA_027123675.1 Molva macrophthalma | reverse complement strand
ACACACACACACACACACACACACACACACACACACACACACACACACACACACACACACACACACACGGACACGCACAGGCACAGACTCGTGCACATGCACAGACAGACACACTTGCGCTAAACGCATACTGGATCGGTTCTTCATTATACATTTATTACGCATACACAGGAGAGCAAAGCTATCGACAAAACCAGACGCTTTTAAACTCAGCTTGGAGATGTATGGCTCACGTCGACTGTCTTCGATCTCCTTATGTCTATATATTACCAAAAAGTAATGGCAAAAAAAACCCCGAAGAAACACTCGTGAAATATCGATGTGGGGCAAAGCTGTGAAACCCATTAACACGTGTGCTCACCTCCACCACAGGCGTTCATCCAAACACCACGGCCTGTAAGACGAGACGTCGATCACCTCTTTCCTGACGCTTTCGTCGGCCGAACATGCCAAATGAGAACGCCACGCAATTAACGGGAACGAGTGCCGAGCGTGGCAATCAGCGCCCTTACTAAGGCAAAGCATCCTCCCGGCCTTCAACTACTGCGATCTTAATTGCTGTTTAAACTATTGGCCGTCGCTGTTATGTTTGTTGCTGAGTCTACGACTTGGTTTTCAGAAGACGACGGTTTTTCTGTATTTGAACACTTTGTCAGTGTATTTGGAGTGTTGTTCCGTCACGCTCATTAGCTCTGGCTGCCGTTAGCAGGGGCTGTATGAAAGACAGCATGAAGTGGCATTTAGTACAGCGTGTCCCGTTTCCTTTTCATGACACATTAAGGAATAAAAACATGCAAATGAGCACAGGTGGTGGGAGGTGATTTGCATATTTTGTTAAAATAGGTGTTGAATAGTTGTGCAAAGTGAGTTAACAAGGTGAGAGGTAATTTTGGTAAAGTCATTGTGTCTTTTCGTTGGTTTTTTTAACGCTTGTTCGAACGTAGTGGTTTATTTGCTTCATTATTATTATTATATAATTATATTTATATTATTAACTTATATTTTTATTTGATTTGAAATGAATATAAAACTAAACAAATGAGCAAATCATTGGCATTTCCCCTCCAAAATACTGAGCTTTTGTCCTATAATTGCTATCTGCCACATTCACGCCAGGTGGCTTCCCATGTAAACAGGTGCTGTGACATTGTTGTCCTCATAACATATTTGCAGGTTTAAATTTTCACCTGAATAACAGAAAATAAATGCCACATTTACATGCATGCATTTTGCAACTGTTCTTGACACACAGACACACAAGTTCCACACACACACACACACACACAGACACAGACACACACATACACACACACACATACACACACACACACACACACACACACATACATGCCACGCATTTGATTAACATCATTGCAATCAATCAGTCACTCTTTCAAGGTCGTTGTGTTATGCAATTCTTAGAGATGCGCACAATCACACACACACAGTGTGTGTCTGTGACACACTCAAGTGAATGCCAACTGTCAAGGCTCACTCTGATTTACTGTGAAACTGGTATATCAAACTCTGTGACTTCTCTCTCAATTCAATTCTCTCTCTCTCTTTTCCATCCCTGTATCTCAGTTATATTATCTCTCTTTCTCTCCCAATCTCTCTCTCTTAGCAATCATTTTCCCTTCCATTCTTCCTTCTCTCACTCACTCACTCTCTCTTCCTCGCATCCATGTTTTCAGTCTTTAAATGACCCTAACCTCTTTTATGTCCAGCCTTTGTATGATCGTGTATCTTATTATCTGCTTTGTCTTTATTGTTAATACAATTGGGCAGATTATTGCTGCTTGCTAAGGCGACTATATCAAGCTTAGCTTGCTAGCCTATTAAATGAGATAATGTTCGGGAAGGATTTTCAGATACCCCTATGCATCACTCCCATCACCCCAGTAACAGCCCATCTGTCTGACATCGCTCGTGCATATCCACCACAGTGCTATTGCGGATCTGAGGGGTTAAAGTGCACGGACACGGACCTTAACCTATCCACTGTTTAATCACTGAGAAGGAGTGTTCCTTCTCAAGGCTCTGTCTCCTGTGTGGATAATATGGATTTCCATTGCTTTCTTCCTTCCTTCCTTCCTTCTTTGGATCTAAATTGTCCTTCCTCGCTGCCTAGAGATGTTAAACTCCAACTGGGGAGGATCAGGAGAAATCTATCTGCCAATCCACGACTGAATCTGATCCACACAATCATAAATAAATGAAAAGGAACATTAAGGGATTGTTATTTTAAGATGTTGTTTGTGTCCATTTTATCCAATGTTCAGTTTGCAGACGGTGTTATCCAAAGCGACTTCAGATCCATGTCATACCTCCGCAGCATCTTGTTTAAGGATGACTACAGGCTGCATGGGAGATCAACCCCAGTACCTTTCTGCTAGGAGTCAGAACAACCAAGAACCAAGCCATCAGCTAGCCTGCCCCCTGGTATGTTTTTGTATAGCAAGGACAGCTAGCTTACTAAAAAAAAGAACATCTAGCTTACTAACTCTATTTTTTATTTTCTTTAAAAAATAGAGTTAGAGCTGGTGTATTTGGCTATGGGTCTATTATTAGCACCTGTGTTTCATTAGGTAACCACAACAACAACAAAACCATCCCATTCAAGGTATTTAGCTTTTAGCTTGGGGCTAACACATAACAACAATGAGTGTCAGTTGGCGCCCTTGGGAAACAACAGTGTGTGGAGCATGCAGAGACGATAAAAAAAGCGAGAGTGAGGGGTAAGTGTGCAGATAGCCGGAGAGGGAGAGAGAAGGAGGCGCCATGGGTACGAGAAGGTGCCTTTCTGTTTAATTAGCGATGGCAAATTAATTAGCAGCGGGACGTGAATTAATTAGCATGGAGACGGCAGTTAAAAGCCGACTCTCGCACAGGTCCCATAAGGCTCTGGTTTGTCCCGGCCCCAAATGTTATCACATTATTTCCTAATTAAAATGTGTTTTTATGCCTGAGTGTGTATGTGTGCGTGCATGTGTTTCCCTTCATATCTTTCATTTCTGTCTATCTATTAATTTCTCTGTATTTACCGCTTCCTCCTGTGAGTCCTGCTGCTCCGCTTTCTGCGCTGTCAGCTGTGTCAGATGTTTCTGTCACTGAGACCCCCCAAATTGCCCCATAATTGAGTTCTCTTATTTTTATTTCTTGTCTTTCTAAACTGCTGTTGTCTATCCCCCCTCGGACACACACACAAACACACACACAAACACACACACACCACACCAACACCACTTCTAACTGCCAATAAATTAGACCAAAAAAAGGTGAAGTTTAGAATGTGATATATTTCTTCGGGGGGATTCAGAATGGGGATTCAAGAGAATACGGAGCTATTTCAGGTTTTCATCAATCTGCTTCTCATTTCACGGTTCCTACTGGAACACGTTTAAGTTCAAAGTGTGTTCTCAACTGCATATTTAATGAATTAACAAGCAGACGTTTCTAATGGCAATGAAATGCTTGAATTTCAGGCATCCTCAACATTTCAAACAAGTAAAAAGAAACAAAACAATTTAAATACATTTTTTTCAAAAAAGTCCATATATCACCAATTGTTATTTAAAAAGAAAATATGTACGCTAAATATGTACACATGGTGCATCTAGGCGTGCCATATGCAATATGTGGGGGCAGGATAGTATAGTGGTTAGGTTAGTGGACTCCTTTGAGGTTTGAGGTGCTTACTTCAATCCCTAATGTCTGGCATCCTTGAGCAAAACCATACCTGCTCCCCGAATGGCACGCGTCTAGATTCACCGTCAGCCTTTTTTCGATGAAAGCTAAACGCCGAAAAATTCGGAACACGCGTCATGTACATCACGTCGGTTAGGTAAAAACAGGCCAAACCAACATGGCCGACGACCGGTTGGTGCTTCAACACAGGTGTTGAAGCGGCAGTTAGCGGTGGAAACCGGAGAACTTCATCTCCGTTAGTTAGTTGGTATTCACCGGGGAGGACGGCAAGCTGCAGTGCAGGTGGCTATAATGAATGAGTGTCCACCCTTACAGGCTGTTTGTACCTGCAAGTGCTGTAAGAGCAGCTGATGGAAAAACCTCTGGGGGGAAGCGGGACACACAGACGCTGGAGTGGAATTAAGGCGGAAAAAAAAAACGCATTAAAAAAAGGGAATAGGAGCGTTTGAAAATTCATCAAAATGGTTTTGGGGCAATAATTGACACCCAGGAAAATCACTTTTTTTTTTTTTTACATTCCTGTGAAACATCTTCCTTCACAAAGGCAATTTAGAAAAGGATACCTCACTATGCCTTTTTCGGAAATAAAGCAGGGTCCTTGTTGCCTCTTGCAGAGTGAGGGGCGTCAGGTCAGCTCCATAACAAGCACCCTAGGGATCCCCCCCCTTCTCACCATAACCCATTCCAACAGGACCACGGCCACACATCACCATCACTGTTTATACGGCATTGTTTGGATTGTCACAATTATTTTCCCTCCAACAGTGTTTGTTTCTTTTTGCACCACAGTAGGTAATGAATTCCGCTAACGGCTAATGTTGCGTTGCCGCCTCTTGTTCCATGGAGCTCTACGAAGCTGTGGCCCCTAGCCTCCAGGGGCCACAGCCGTGGTATTTATTCATGTGTTTTAGTTCACCCGTTTTGATGTTAATTCTGTCTGACCTCACTTGGCCCCACCCTATGGCCACACGTGTCCCATAGAGGCCATGACGTCGAGTCACCAAACGGGTTACAGCCAGCTTGATCTGTCACTGTGCCATCTTGTTTTAGTTTTTTTTTTCTTTCTGTGTTTATTTTTGTATTTCACGTTGATTCTGTGCCCACCCCCCCACCCCCCTCTAATCCTACTGACTCAACCCTCTGACCTTCACACTTACCACGTGACCACCGTCTCCCAGGGAAACCATGGTACCGTGGTCTCCATGGAAACACAGAAGAGGGAAAGGAGTGGGGGGAAAAAAGGAGATGGAGGTCAGGTACAGGTGAAAAGAGGGAAACTAAATTAAAGTATGCAGAATGACAGTGTGACAGAAGGGGCAAAGATGAAGTATGGAGAAACTGGAACAAAACTGTTAATCCTACTGTTAATACCTTAGTTTTCCTCTCTAACTTCTCTCCTTGCAGTTTTTCAGTAACAGTTATACGTTCCATTTAAATGCAAACGTAAAGATGTTCAAGAACACAAAGATATAAACGTTGAGTAGTTTGGGGGTCATTTTGTGGGAATTTGTCATTTAGGTCAAGTGTTCAATTCCCCCTCAAAACAATGACAGCCAAGACAAGCAGTACATTGGTACTTATAATCATACGCCAAGTTCACTATGGTCCAGCTGTGTTACTCTAAAGGGATTCATGATGTCTTACAGGGATGCTTTGTATAAGAATTATTTGTCTGCCTACATTTGCATTGACTTTGTTTAAAAAAAACAACCTTTTGAGGTACTTTTTCCACCATCTAGTTTTTTTGGGAGTATAAAATTGTAATTTAAATGGTTTTGTATATAATTGATATATTATGTTTTGTTTATTTCCCCCACAGACACAATAAATCTAAAAAAAATAATAAAAAAAAAGACTTACGGGGTGCCCCGGTAGCTCACTGTGTAGTGCACGTACCATTAAGGCTTAGTCCTTATCGCAGCAACCCGGGTTCGATTCCTGCCCGTGGTCCTTTGCTGCATGTCTCCCCCTCTATCTCCCATACCTTCCTATCTATCTCTGTAATAAAAGCATTAAAAATGCAAAAACAAATCTTAAAAGAAAAAAAAAAAGAAGCGCTGAGTGCGGTCGCACATCAAAGGCGTGGCGCTCTGGGAGATGGCGCCGGGTGCAGCGTTGTTTTCTCAAGGCAGCCGCATACGCTCTCTCCTCATTGGGAACAATTGAAAAAAGACGCTGGCGCTCAGACAGAAGTGCTATGCGAACACAGGCCCCGAGGCTTTTCAGATAGTCTTAAGACTAATGTAGAGTTAAGGATGCCGAATGTTTACATCAAAGTTATGGTTTGAATCAACTGTGTTTCTACAGTCGCAGGAGAAGGGAGCATTCTGTCATTTCATTAAGGTTTTGTTTTGTTAACACCCGTGTTTACATCCGAGCTCTAAACACGCCCTTCCAAAGCAGTAAGCACTCAAAGCGTGAGATAAAATAATTTAACGGCTGTGACATGAACAGTGAAGAAGCTTCTGATGTATACAGCTAGCAATGCAATGTACTCACACTTGAATATCTCCTGCATGCTGGTGCACTTGCGGATGAAAAAAAGCACAAATTTGGGGAACCCAACAAAACACAGCTATTGTACAGTGATCTGTACAATAGATCAGATTAGTGGTATGAGTAATTGTCCCCATATCTGTCTCTCAAAATCTCTCTACCTCTACCAGTATGTCTCTCTCCACCTATGTCTATCTCTCTCCCTTGTCCTGTCAATCTCCCTTGTCCTGTAAATCTCTTTTTTTGATCAATCTGTCCTGACATGATCCATGAACCTTATTGGACTAATAGTGGTCAATGGCAACTTGGCTGGACGTTTCAACTGAGATTGAAGGAGTCAGTTGAAGGAAATGTTGAAGGAGTTGAAAGAAAGTTGAAGGAAATGACTTACTGGAGTGAAGGGGTTGAGATCTTTGTTGAGAACTTCAGACCTTTCAAACACCAGCGTTACTGGACCAGGGAGAAGATCCGCCAGAAGTTGTTCTTCAACTTTCACTTCACAATACCTTCCGAGCAAAAATCACACAGTTAAAGATGTGCATACATCACTTCAACTTTTATTTTACTGGATAAAACAGACAGAGGTTTCAAACACCTACTTATAAATGTCTTGGATTTCTCCAACACATATGGCCAGAGGTTTCTGTCCATTTCGTCCTTTGATATCGTACACCGTCTTGATGGCGTCGCTGTGCTGCGCCAGACACGCCAGGCCGTAGATGGTGTCTGTGGGCACGGCCACTACCAGACCGTCTTTCAAGGCTTTCACGGTAGCGGTCAGTACTTCAGCGCCATCTAAAGGTGGAACAGTAAGGAAGGTCACGTAATCAGCATGCATTAGTATAATATAACACTACATCAATGTTAAGTAAGAGAAGTAGACGATCAAGTAACCCTAAACATGTTTAAATATTTGGACTACCCACTTTGTTATATTTTGAGAAACGTCTTCACATAATTTATTATAGAATACAGACAGGGAGGATTCGCTCCCCCAAACTTTTGGAAATACATGGGATTTACTGCTGATTTGGTATATGTCATTACTATAATAAGTTAAGAAATTTTAGTCGTGGTGTCCATCAGGTAAACAGCTGACCTGGTCCATGCCGGGCAGAGGGTCCGTTGAACGTCTGTGGCAGCAAATGGAGCACGTTTGTCTTCAGCTCTTTACACATTGTGGTAGAGCTGTACGCGCTTCTTAGTTTGACTATACCCTTACCTACGTACACAATTAAGTTCATAAAGTACTTCTCCCTGTGTGGTCTACAGCCATGGATGTATAATCTCTACACTACAACATGTTGTCTGATGAAACATCAACCACCATTTCCGGGTAACGCCCACCCAATAGGACTCGGAATTTCTTAAAGTGACAACACGCAGTTTTCAAACGTGATAAGGTTAAACCCCGAATTCAAATAAATCGAAAGCTAGTATGGTGGAGTGACAGATATATATAAAGACACGGGCAAAGGACGTTTGCTTTCTACTGATTAGGAAAATGATATCACCTGTGACGTAATAAAAAGAGAAATGCGTGCACAGTCGTCAACACTGCGGTTAGATTGGCCATGGCGTCCCACACAGGTAAAATAATGAATTAACCATTTACGTTGGTTAATTAAGCTCAACTAATAATGAATTAAACAAATTCCAGAACCGGTCCCGGAGAGTCCGAGAAACAACGAGGAAGACTCTCTCAGTACCGAGGTTATCAATGTTTTGAACCATAGACAACCACAGTATTGATCTCTACAAAGAATGACTATTTTTGTTTTCCCCTGTAACAGCGACTGAAAAAGGTTGGCGAGAGGTTACATACCCTTGGTGATCGGATATCGCTGTGCAACAAAGTCCTGGAGGATTTGCACGAGTTACAGAGTGTTGTTTTGGTAGGTCCGCTTCACTTGCACATATTAGTGTAATTAAAACAGTACTTGTCTTGCTGAGATGTTAATTGTATCTTCTAGAAGAGGAATCTCCAGGATGCACCGCTAGCATCTCCGAAGTGATGGAACAAAAAGCACTGATTTTAAGTCTGACTTGCATTTTTGAATAAATTCCAACTGAAGTAGGCTTGTGGCTCTCTGAGATATTCCACACAACAAAGGGTTTCTGTGACAAGAATCAGGTTTTAATTAGTATATTGCTCTCAATTCAAAGTTATTGATCATAACACAATATTACCTTATACAAAACAAGCATAAGCAAACTTTCACATTATACATTCTTTAAAAAATACTAATCTTTACAATTCCCCAGTCTTTGGGTGACAAGACATTCAATTGGAAGCAGAGTTGCCCCTCGAGTGACCCATTTGACAATCCAGTTCTCCGATGTACAGGTTTCCAAATAACGTTTCTGCTTCCAAATCAATGTCTCCATCAGTGTTTTGCTCACAAGCGGTTATCCCATCAGATAAACTTTGCAGAAAGACAAAAGCAGTTCTCCACTTTAGAACCATTTTGTTGCTGAATGACCAAAAATCGACAACCTTTAACTTCCAAAAGGCAAAACCAGTGTTTGATTGGTTAGATGACTTAATCATGTCGCCTCCCAATGGTTTATTGTAGGATTTCGGTGGCAAGATAGACTTAATAAGCATGATGTCAAATATTTCTGATGACAATCAGTAAATTAAAGAGAAACCAACAAGTAAAGTGAAATGACAGGGGTGGGAACAAATCTAACAAAACCAAGGCAAAGTCATTGTTTGGTGCAATTTGGTGCGCAGTACCATTCCTATGAGAACCAATACCTCCAGTTTAGCCTCTTTTCCACTTTCTAATATTCATGATTGTTCCTCCAATATCTTTATTCACATTGGCAGCAGTACTTAATTCACCTCGTTTTAAAACCCACGGTAAAACCACACAGTTTAGCATGTTAACCATTACTTTCCACAAGTCTGCTCCTGATGTGATAGTATGTAAATGCAAATACAATTCCATTTGAAAAGTCAAGGTAATTCCATGAATGCCATTATGCTTAAACATAATCTCTTCCAAGCAGGTACCAGTGGCTATGGATGCAAGTGATGTTTGAAGTCATGACAGCCACATAATTATGGGAAATGGTTTCAATCCAGTTGGAAGTAATTTGAATAAACTACAATATGCAGTCTAGCTTGTTATTAATTTGAACACAACATTCTTTCTACACAAACTATGGTAAGTGATGTCACCAGAGACTAACTTGAGCCAATAGGAAATAGTGCACAACGGTTAAGTCACGGTTCATAATGCATGGGATGCATGGGAAAGCACTTCAAAACAATAGTCAATCTTAATGCCCAATAGTGTCCACTCTAAATAAATGAAATTGCAGTTGGAATAAAAAAAGAAATCCATGTGCACATTGGAGAAAAAATTCATGACACAATGTTGATGGTAGAGCATTATACATTAATACAGAATGCTCTACCTCATAAGTGGAAATGAGCCAACTGACATTTTTCAATTTAGACAGTTTGCTGTTTGATCTGTTTATACTTGTCACTGAGTGCCACTGTTGGCAATGGTTAGGAATTGCATAGTATTTAGCTCTAAAGTATGCATGGTGTTAATGAACATATGGATGGCAGTTTCCATTCCCAGCGACAACTCGCCCTGGTGGGAAGAACCAGGGGAGGGATCCAACAGATCTTGACTGGGCGTGACACAGCATGTATAATCCAGGCATAGGTGGAACCCCAGCATCACAAAATAAGTCCTCATTCAGGGGGCCAACCATCTGAATTGGCTGCTTATCACAAACAAGAGGTTCAACAGCTTTCTGAGTGCATGGGTGGGGCAGAAAACATGGCAGGACTTTCACTTTCTGAAGCCGGATGCCACACGATTCAGGTCAGAACTTTGGAATAGACCCGTACCCGTCGGCGAGTCCCAACGCTCCGATACGCAATAAAGTGATTATCCAACCAATAGGATTTCGTGGCGTGGCGCCAGTTACTAGGTCAAACATTGGCTTGTGTGTGAGTGAGGCTAGTCATGTCAGTAGAGATTTGCAGCAGAGGCTGAGAAGGCAGGGAGGGCTGACTGGACATGCAGCCCGGTTCTGGGGTAAGGCCGAGGACCTCTACACGCGAGACATACTGTCTACATGGGCCTTCTGCTCTGCTAGTTCAATCATTGCATTGTGTCCCTCTGTTTGTTTATATTACTCTGTGAGCGCGAGGCTAAGTGTTGCGTTATATGTCATATCA
Source organism: Molva macrophthalma (assembly GCA_027123675.1). Taxonomy (NCBI): domain Eukaryota; kingdom Metazoa; phylum Chordata; class Actinopteri; order Gadiformes; family Lotidae; genus Molva; species Molva macrophthalma. The sequence continues at coordinate 7,657,759 of JAOPJO010000008.1, read as the reverse complement.
CTACTATTAGCTGTACACAAGCCCAAGCGGACCGGCGACCTACAGATAAAATCTTCTGCATAAGAGTTGGTTGGGGGTGAGGGGTGCAAGGTAAGGAGTGGCTACTAACCTCCCCACCTCCTCCCGCCCCCATCCTCCTCCTTCCAACAATCTATTGGGATGATGGGATTGAAAACTCTATACAAAAATACAAACTCTCAAACAATCTACAGGTTCCGCTAAATGTATTTACAGTAGAGACGGGATCAGAACCCACTCCTGGTACAGCAGTGGGACCCGGGGCTGCGGAGAAGGGCGCGTGACGCAGAAGAGAAAGAGAACGTGTTCGTGTGCAAAAGGCAGAGGAGAGGGAAAGAGCAACAAACATCCTGGAAACTGCAAGTGTTTGGGGCGCCTGTGTAAAGAAATGTATGGGCAAAAGAAACGTCAAAAGATCGAAGGTGGTCAGGCCCAGCTAGGAGTCGATGCATCCCTGAGGGTCAAAGTGCTATTCAACATGGAGCCCCAAACAGAACGTCAGAATGCCTTCACGCTCTCTCTGTATGTCTCTCCCCACACACACACACACACACACACACACACACACACACACACACACACACACACACACACACACACACACAC
>JAOPJO010000008.1:7636070-7654114 GCA_027123675.1 Molva macrophthalma | reverse complement strand
GGGGGGGCGGGGGGCGGGGGCTGGGCCGAGGGCGGGTCAGGCACGTCGGGGGCCGGTGGAGGGCCCGGTATGGGGGCGAAGGAGGCTGAGGGGGAGGAGCTGGCTGGCGTACAGCTCGGGGTGGGGGTCTGACAGCAGGAGGCGTGGGCGTGGGGAGTGTCCAGCAGGGTGCCGTGGGCGCGGGGGGAGGCGGGGCTGAAGGAGAAGGAGAGGATGGAGGAGCCGTCGCCGGCCCCCGGCCGAGTGCTGGTCTCCAGGATGAAGGACTCCACGAGGCCTTCTGGGGACAGGAGGAGAGAGCCCAGCGCGTCAGTCAGAGGAGACCTTGAGATCACGTCTGGTGCAGAGGAGAAACACCACCTACCGTTGGAAGGGCCGTCGTCCTGACTCACGCTGTTCTCCGGACTCTGGAACATGAGCTCAAAGATCTTTATGGGCGTCACATTGTTCAGGTCCAAGTTCTGAGCCTGGAACACAATTCACAAGGTCATTGAGAGGTCACCAAGGGCAGCACAGGTCAGCTAAGTACAACACCAATTTGCATTAGAAGTTGGATTATAATTCCAAAGGGTACAGTAGTAGCCTAGCGGTTAGGGTGTGGGTATGATCCTGCAGTCGAACTGTATACATGAGCAAGATGCCTAACCCTCACCAGCTCATTTCACATTTCTGTCAATGCAATATAAGTTAAATGCATGTGTCTTTGGATAAAAGCACCTGCCAAATAAATACGACTAAATAGTCAATCTTATTCAGCCTAGTTAGATCACCATTATTACAGCTGAGACTTACGTTGTTGATGTTTTCTCTGAGCTCAGAGTCAGTGGAGATGAGGCTTAGGTCACTGAGGCACAGCGAGTGATTGGCATCCTGTGATTAGAGACAAACAGGCACCAATGAACTCTAATCAATGGAAATTATGAGATGGACTTTTTAACTGTCAGCATATTCACTTCTAATAAACTGTCAAGCATGACTTATCCAACCACAAACAATATTGATAATAATAGTGAAAATAGCAACCTCCAAGTCCTATCCCTTACCAATCCTTGCCAAATTTAGATACTTGGAATAAAATTGAATAAACTCACATTTCGGAAGCATGAGTTTTACATCACTTTTGGACAAGTAAACAAACATTGGTCATGTTACCTCAGACAGACAGGGCCTGGTTGTATGGTTACTTCAGACAGACAGGGCCTGGTTGTATGGTTACCTCAGACAGACAGGGCCTGGTTGTCTAATTACCTTAGGCAGTCAGACAGAGAGAGGGACAGACAGACAGGGTTCTCCTTACCTCAGACAGCGGGTGGCTGAGTGTGACGGTGAAGGGCTGGCCCTTGCCGTGGCCCCTGATGTGGCTCTTCAGACTGTACTGGCTGCTGAACGTCTTCTCACAGCCGTCGCTGGGGCAGTTGAACGGCTTCTCCCCTTCAGAGACAACAGGAGAATTGAATACTAGTAACTTTACCTTGTTAGCCTACGGTATGCAAAGATTTAATAACACACACCATGTTTTTGAAATCAAAATAAATTTTTTAGATTTGATTTCAAATGTGAAGCGTATAACCTGATAGTTTTTGTTACCTTTGAGTGAGTGAGTGAGCGACACGGATTAGAATAATATGTTGCTATGGATACAGACTTTTGTAGATGAAAAGTACATTTGTTCCAAATGGACTTTCCATGTATAAAATGACTTAAATCAGCTGCTACAGATATACATGTACCTGTGTGTGTCCGTACGTGCGTTTTTAGATGATGACTGGCAGCAAAGGCCTTTCCACAACCGTCGTGGTCACACCTAGAGGGAGAAATTAATCAAAAATAGCATAATTACTTTCTTTTATAGCCCCTTACAGTGCAAGCAAGTGCTTCAGGGGAAAACAGCAAAACCACAACAACAAAATGTTGACAAAAATAAAACAGAATCAAAGCCACTGAAATCCAAAATAGCTTTCCAAGTATGTAATTCAGGGTCTTATGTACATAGTAGTAAGCATCTAAAAAGTATTAGAAATTATTTTTAATCCTAATTCGAAATATTGTAATTTATATTGGGTTTCATTACAAAATTATTACAAAACCATTTTGTGATCGTATGTGATCGTGCGTAATCAGACAGAACGATCTCTCACTCTCTCCAGAGTGAGCGCCCATTGTTTGATTCCATACATGTGTTATATTCATTACGTTATAATATATTAGCCTGTATATAGCATATTAGTCTAATAGTAGCCTATATTTTCTGTCACCACATCGAATGCAGATGCGGACATGAACGGACGTACACTGTCGTCATATTGTGAAAAGTTAAGAGGCGGTCAGTCATTTAAGAGGTGCTGCGCCTCGCCGACAGACAGCTGTGGGAAACCCTGAAGCCAAATGATTATTTTCAAGCATATAAACCACGCAACAGTCACAAAAACTGAACATTTACTCGGCTCCAAACTAATTGACACCATGTCAAAGAAGTCGTCAGTGTGGCAGCCTTTTGTTAAAAAGGACGACAAAACTGTATGAAGGCATATCAAGTGAAAATGCTCCGTCAACTTTCGAGTTTAACACTCGATAGGCGTTAAAAAATGTCTAAAAGTGTCTAAAATTGTCATGCGCTATCTTCCTAATACGCGACGCAGCCCGATGCAGCGCTCCGTGGCTCGCCTGGTGTGTCGAAGCTCTGCGTTAATCGAGTTGGACTCGGACCAAGAGTGGATCTGAAACCCACTGACTTCCTCCAAACAGCACTTATGTGATATCTAGGCTACCAGGTAGAATAGAGTGCACTGTGGCAGAATACATTAATCTAGAAATAATGCATATGCATGCATATTTTCTTTCCCATCGACCAATCGATTGGTTGAAGATTTTCTTTGGTTGACTACAGCCCTACAGTCGAGAATGGTTCGGTCCTGACGAATCAGATTTAAATATGCAAGTAGCCCTCTGCAACAGACATCAGTAAACTCTCTCACGGTCGCTTCATAGATTTCCGGTAGTTTGCTGAGGTCAGGGGTCAGGATGAACAAACCATTCCGATGCAACAGAACCTTTTCACTTTCATGTATAGATAATCTTATATATTCCTAATTTACATAAATGACATCTAGCTAGGTGTGCCAAGAGGAGTCCATAATGAAAACAACCATCACAACTATACTAACTATTACAGATGGGACACATCTAGCTCGTTAAGCTCACTATCACCCAGGATCCCCCTCGTGTAATCATTCAGGTCCAAATGGGCCGAGAGAATCGTGCCTTCAGGACAACCGAAGAGCGGCTTTATTCCCCTCAGTGGGAAAACAGCCTTATCCCTGGGGTGGGATAAAAACTGGAGATGGGGGCATTACTCACCGGAATGGCTTCTCCCCGGTGTGGGTGCGGATGTGCTTCCTCAGGTCACTGAGTGTGGTGAAGTACTTGGTGCAGCCCTCTGATTCACAGTTGAATGTCTTGCCCGTGTGGAGTCTCTGGTGGGCCTTAAGCCTGCGGGGTCCAGGCACTTTCATTAACAACACATATGGAGCACAAACTTGCTAAATGTTAAATGCTGGGTTTGGAGGAAGGATTCCTTAACACTGGCTTAACTGCGGTGGAAGTCTAATAACCGACGGACAAACTGGACCAAACAGTGCTGCAGTGTGGAGGGAGAACACAAGACCTGCTCATTTACTTATCAGTTTATGATGATAAAAATGGGCCGAATCTCATTGTAGACTACTCATTTCATTTTGAATTTTGTGATACATCGGTACGGTATAGGGCTTGTCTATCCACTCTGTAGAAACAAAATGCTTTGACAATTATTTATGTCTCACATTCATGCCTTACATTCCAGTGGGGTGGACAGTAGGCTGGGGCAGTATGACGTATACCAGGGTATTTAGAAATACTGAAGGTATGATTCAATAACGTCAAAAATACACACCCTCTTCTTTCTATTGAACATTTTTACGTCATCTCATGAATCATCTTTTTATTATGTTGATACGTATTTTGGCCAAGTTCTGAAGCAGGATATATATTTACATAGTCCAAAATAAAGTCTTCGCCGTTGCATTGTTGTTGAGACTGCTTTGAAATAGCTTTGTTCGCTAACGATTATTGGCTGGCCTGGGTAGGGGGAGTTCCCCCGCGTTTGATAATGACCGCCCGCCCGGAACGTCCCGACATCAAAAATGAAAGTGATATTTATAGCAGCATTCTGGTGCTGTGGTGGTGTATTAAAACAATCACATCTCAATAGAAATGTATGTAGTTTGAAAGTATATATCATTTTAAGTTAGAAAGATATTGGATATTCATATTCATTCTCCGAATTACAGCGATCTGACGAGGGGGACTAAAGATGCGATCACCGGTAGGATCTAGCGATGTATATCTGCCCAGGAGACAGTCGGGCAGCAGCACTACTCTCTATAGAGCCATCCTTTGATCAATATTTCTACACAAGAGGCGAATCACAAAGTAGCCTGCCCTTAACAACAATAGCCTTACTAAAACACCTTTAACCAGGATGAGTCTCACATTTCAAAACTGTTTAGAAGTGTATCCCGCTAGCTCTACAACAGTAAAAAGCAGGTAAAAAACTGTGTGGCCAGTGGAGTTCCGGTGTGGGTGTAACACACATAGACTCTATATAATACAGGTTCAACTAACTTCCCATATTTGTACATTGGTGGAATCTAGTGCAAGTACTCGTTGAGATTTGGACCGAATCCATGGAAGAAGGGCGCTTATGTCCCATCTATTCACTATTATATGGGCCACAAGTTTTTAAACCGAGCAAGGCAGGTCTAAGTTGGCAAATTGCATATTAGACACAAAGCATTGAAAATCTTTTGACAACTTTTTACAAATGTTTACACTTACACGTCTAAAGACCCGCGTAGGTAAGGCAAATGAAGGTCCTTTTACATCAGGACATAACGAATGAGGGACAAAAAAAAGTGAGAAATCCTGAGAAAAATCGGACCAATAAAATCACGTCAACTATCAACATCGGTTACGACGCAAACATGCGACATTTTCCATTAAGAGACGTTAGATGCATTTGAGACGTTCATTTTTAGGTTGTTCCCCTGTTCGATAACTAAAAGTAGGCTATCCGTCTTTCAGAGGAATTTTGTATCCAAAACGAGACTGTTGCGATACAACTGCACACTGTCATGTTATCAAAAGCAAGTTATATTCACGTCCCGCAGTGCAAGTAAACATCGGCTTGTAGCGCCGACTGCTATAAAGACGAATGATGAACACGTATAACAGATAGCGATAATTATAGGTCTAGGAATGTTCTTTACCACCATGGATGCAAAAAGAGCACGGTTTGTGATTAACTGTCTTTCGGAGTGAACGATATTCGTCGGTTTGTGGCTGCAGATGTTGAAATGGCTGAAATAAAATGTTTCAAGTACTCGACCAATCAGATGTTAAGCAACGCATATCATCACGTTGTATTACTGCAAACCTTTGTGCCACAACATTTAGTCCCATCCCTTCATCCCCAGCAGGAGTAAGCTTGTAGGTAAAAGTGCAGTGCTGTCATAATGGACAGTCCTGGCAGGCTCTGACATGCCACGTTAGCTCTGAAACAGTCCAGACAAATATTTACCATTTGTTGTGCCTTCAGGTCCAAAGACCAAACAGCTTATTTGTATATAGATCCTTATAACTATTACCAAAGATTGCTTTGTAGGTCCACTCTGGGAAATACCCCCTTACCCCAAGCCCTTAAAAGGGTCATCAAACATCTCCCTGAAACCCAATGGGAGTGGGAAGCCTTTTGAATGAACATATGGGATGGATCCCTCCTTCCAGGGAGGTTAACAGCAGTGAGGATCCTTCATCTCATTATCATACAGCCCATACATTCTTAAGCCCTGCATAAAAGATGAGGCGCAAATAAATCTTTTTTAAACCCAAACCCTTGCCAGAGGAAGTGACACTTGCCAAGAAAAAGTACATCCCAAGTTTTCAGAGTTTCAGCATTGGCTTACTTTCAGATAGCACCACCAGTTCTGTTAAGAACCAACAAAAGCCAATAGTAGCTTTTGTGAGAAAGGACATGAGCAATACAAAGTGTTGTGTCACTCTACCTAAGAGCAGGTGACATGCTCCTCCTCCTGTACAAGAATTACACTTACCACTAACTTATCACTTTTGACTACTATATGCACAAAAAACTTTAAAGTGCATATTTTTGTAAATATAAACATTAAAGCCTTTAGGGGTTGTCCCTTCATTGAAAAGTCTTAGGAGGGCCCCTCGAGTAATAGTTTTATCAACCCATCAAGTAGCATAGACAACGAAAAAGAAAACTCATATGGAAAGCTGTGCATTACAATTGGTACAATTTAGTGGTTTGACCAGTTAGTGGTCTATTGTCTTGGTGTAGAACATCAACACATAAGCACCACATCCAGACCGATGTGAGCAAGTTAAAAAAAGAAAGTCCCAACTGGGCCTGGTGGTACCCGTGTTAGTGCACGTGCCTTACCTGTAGAGCGTGTTGAAGGCCTTTTCGCAGCCCTGCACGTTGCACTCGAAGGGCTTCTCCTTGGTGTGGACGCGCACGTGGATCTTGAGGCTGTAGGAGGTGAGGAAGGCCTTGCCACAGCCCTGCTGGTTGCAAACAAACGTGTACTCCCCCCGGTGGGTCTTCTGGTGTGTGCGCAGGTTCCCCGCCGTGCTGTAGGTCCGTGTGCAGCCCTCGAACATGCACTGATAGCGCTTCACCTGGGTGGGGGGCGACACACAGAGACAGGCTGTAGGGCTCGGGGTAGTTCCTTGTTGGAAGGTTAATAATAATAAAAAAGTTTGTTTATGGGCAGGGTGGCATGGTGGTTAGGGTGTCTGACCATGTGCTGAAAGTCCTTGGTGGAAACCCCGCAGTCTACCTGCAAATTATGTCCAACCCCTTCCTACAATGATTAAAAGACATGCATATCGAAAAAATTCACTATAAGTCGCTCCTGAATAAACGTTTAAATAGTCTGAAGTTCTCATGCCATCTTGGGCAAACTCTACCCACCTGCTCCTTCCCAGCATTTTGAAAGAACAGTTCTCCTCCTGCTTTTGGTCAAAACATCAGATGCCCTTTGTGTACAGTGACCTGCCTAGCAAACCTAACCTCCGGAAGGTGATCCGTCTCGAGCTCTCAGACCAGTGAGTACAGATGACAGCCCCAGTGCCAGGCCCTAGTGCCCTACGATGACCTGCCCCCCATCCTGTGGTCTGTTGCATGGCACCACTCTACTCTGGCTTTGTACTACAGGCCCCACGGCAACGGCAGACACAAGCAGTCCCCCTTCTCCTCTTAGGAGGACAAAGCATCAGACGTTATGCAAGAACCAAGCCGAGGGGGACACATGGACACGCTGACGTCCTTTACATAAACATGTTCCAGATGTTCTCAGCTGTTGCATAACCATCCTCTGCTTTCAGGGATGCATTGACACAAGAAGCAGCCACACTGTCATTAATAGTAGTCTGGATATAAACGTAGGTAATTTCCATGACTTTGTATCTATGGGTTGCATGCACTAACAGTGATCTTACTAAGTGATTTAATGTCATAATCACATTAAAACATAAAAAGTAGCATGATTTCATATCTAAACCATAAACTTATTCACTTCCATCTTTCCGAGATGATTTTAGGATTATTCTACCACATATTCTTAGCTTGCTTAAATTTCCGGGATGGATTAGCTAGCATGAAACCGTGTCCATTTGAACACATAGCTGTGGTAGCTAGCTTCCTGGCTATGCTAGTGTGCATGTGGAGCCAGTGTGGCAGCTACAGCGCTACAGATCATTAGCTCAGTACAGCCTCAGTATCCTACACTGTCGTGACTGTCCTCCTATCACTCTCTCGTTTTAAACAGGACAGGTCGTGCTGCTGCCGCCCACTAACGAAGCAGGGAAAGGGAAAGTGATATTATCATGTATTATACATTACAGGCTGGATGTACACGCAATGTTAGCACTATCTGTGAGGCAGCTGAAACCACTAAAACCAGAAACAAATATGTCAAATGATGCATATTTAAATTGGGGGAGGGTAGGTTAGTGTAGTGGTTAGGGTGCTCGAAAAAGCGTCTGCTAAATTACTGAATAAATATACACCGAGTACAAAAAGCTATAATTGGAATCTCACAGAAGCCTGATCTTAACCCTATGCCTTGACTAATTATTGAGACTGTGTCAACCACTGCATACTGACACCATAATGTTGCATTCTTTTTCACGTTAAACATTAAAGGATAACTTTGGGAATTTCAACCTGGACCCTATTTTCCCCTAAGTTGAGTTGTTGTAAGAAGAGAACGGTCGAAAGGTGAGAGAGTTGGAGAGAGAGCCGGTGAGAGTTTGTTGTGTTGGACGACAGAAAGTATAGCTTAGTGCCATCTAAATAATTTCGGTGACACAACTCAACTCTTACAAAAATCGTTTAACTTGGATTCTGACCTGGAGTATGATTACCATGAGAGGGAAACTATGAGGAAAATGTGCTAATACGTTTTTGAGCAAAGTCAAGATAAAACTGGCATCATACCTCCATCACAAAACACCCCAGCAGCAACTTGAAGTATCTAAAACATCAATTGCTTTTTAAAATATGCTCAGCAATGAACAGAAGACAGATGGTGACATGTCGTACGAGTACAGATGTGATGTTTTTGAGGACGTCTCCGTACTGGGAGGTCATGAGTGCGACACAGCCGTTGTGGTCACTGTGAGAAAGACTCTCAGGCCCTGCTTATGTGCGAGAGCGTGAAATAGTTTCACTTTGATATTCATGTGGGTCGGAGTGGAGGCTTTAAAGGGGTATTCCACAGCAGAACAACAACCAACACTTTAGTACACTGTTGATTCAAAACAGTCCATGCTGCTCCCAATCTGAAGAACAAACGAGGGGACAACACAGGAAATTAAACAAAAGAGAAAATGAAACTAAATTGAAAGCTGAATAGTTTGAAGCTGAGATTGCACCATGGTTGTTTTTCCTTCTTCGGTTTATTGAAGGGCAATGTGTTAACACTCAAAGTTAAGAACTGAAAATGTATTTATTCGGTATTGAAACCAAAACCCAGGAACTGGTATTAAAAGCCAATACACAGCCCCTAATCACAGTAAAAAAAAACTAAAAAAAACAACAGGCAGCACTGTGCAGTACGCAATGCAATGTGGATTTGTTGATTAACCCTAGTAACTCTATATCAACTTTGTGTCATCCTTGGCTTGACAGCATTGTGTCGTACCCCAGAACAGCACTTAGAGCACAAAGAAAACCTTGGGCGGATCAGAATATGGCAGCACCATGACAACAAGGAAAACAACAACAACTCTGATTTCATTTGTGAAGGTCTAGAAGCTAAAGAGTTGCAGGGGAGCTCTGATGCTGAGAAATGCATTCAGTTAGCTGATAGGGTGGCGTTCTGCTTGACATGTAGTACTTCAATGGAAGCCGAAACCCTGACCAAAACAGCCACAAACACAAAACAGAAACCTGCCTACTTAGTAGGGATCTGGACCATTTATTGGTTCGGTTGCAGAGCCAAACCCACTCAATGTGTGCTGAATAGCAGAAGAGAGTTTAACATTACCGGGAGCTAGCCCACAGAACCGCATGCATGCAGACCGCCCAGTGACCATATGCAAATCAGAGTGTTTCATCTATTCATCAGCTTACACTGGAGCTCCCAGGGCACCTGGCAACATAATGGACTGTCTGTGGACCCGGGACATTATAACCACTAGAGTGAGATGAGGTGATGAGGAAGCTGTCATGGAGAACAGGTAAAGAACACCACACTATAGATGCTAAAGCTAACTTCTCACTCTTGTGTTTGACAGGTACAAAAGAAACCTACGCAGCTGATGAAGGATGCTTATCAAAATATGTTGCTCACCCATGAGAAAATATCAAGTTTAAAACTATTAATTCACCCTATTACAAACCAATACAGGTTTCAGTTCTTCATGGCACTCCCAACATTACTGGAGATGGGCTGGAGCCTACCTCTCTCTGCTTGGTCTCGGGACACTCTGAGTGGAGCGTAAGAGTGGCGCCCTCGATGTTCCGCGGCATGGGCGTGTTACCCGGGTTGATGATGAACTGGATCTGGTCGGGGGAGATGGTGTGGTGCACGTAGCCCTGTGACATGCCGTTCGCGTCAGTCATGAACGCCAGCGACCGCTGCTCCTCCTCCTCCTCATCATCATCATCGCCCTCCCCCTCCGTGAGAAAGGTCACCCCGTCTTCGTCGCCGCCGCAGTGGTGGTCCTCCTCGCCCTCCTCGTCCAGGCGGATGGGGTCCTGCTCTATGAGCACGGTGGTGCGGTCGTACATGCGCCCCGACGACGACGAGGGCTCGGCCATCAGGTCGTCGTCGTCGTCATCCTTGTCGAAGGGGATCTTGTCCTCCTCTTCCTCCTCCTCGTCCCTGTCCAGAGGGCCGACCTCCACCTCGAAGTACATCGAGGGCTTGGTATGAGGTCCATTCTCACTCATGGTACCAGGTGCCACTCTTGCCCCGGCAAAGAGGGCTCGCTCATGAAGTACGTGCCTGGAAGAATATACAAAAGACTGTTACAGAGATTCAGCATATTTGAGCATTTTGCTAATAACATTGGAAGCACTCAATGTGCAGGAAAAATAATGACATTGCAGAACAAAGCCAAATTCAAATACATTATAATTCTGCTCGATGAACGGACTAATAACGTTTTGCAATTTAAATATCAAGTCAAAAAACAATGTAATAAGAAAACATTTTAAAACGTCAGAAACTACAAAATCGAATTGATATTTACATTGTAAAATGTTGATTATCCAAATCAGTCTCTGGTGTGATCACCAACCTTCTGGAAGTTTCTGATTGCAATGATAGAACATCAGCGAAAGTCACAGGACGCCAGCAGCAAGTCAGGCCCCAGTAACCGTAACTTATAAGAAGGTGAAAAGGCCAGGCTCTCTTGTCAAGTCACCACAGAAGAGAATTTACATGTCTGTCACCGAACCACAGCCACATTCAATGACTATGTGCATTCAAGACAATGTTGTTTACAACCTTGTAGTATCTGAAGCACGCAGAGTACATATTGCTACGATTTCACTCTCGGTAACGTTAGCCCTCTACAAAACAAAGTCTAACCCGATGTTCACAAGCAGAACCATTGTATCATGTCTGTCTCTCTTGAAGCATCTTCCAATGTGTCATCAATCATGATAGTAAACTAAAGCTAACTGTGACGCCCATCTTCAAACAGTGCTGTGGCGTGCCAGGTGAACGAGCCTCTCCGTCTGTCACACTAGAAGGAGAAACGGCCTGATGCACACCCGTTTCTCACATTAAACGTCCTTTCTCCTCACTAACATGATCAAACAAGCGATATTCACTAGCCCTGACTGGGAGCTGCTAGCTAGTGTGCTAACTAGCCAACACGTTAGCCTGTTAGCCACCGCTAGCTTGCTCCTTCACTGTCGACGATGGGATACCTCCGCCTTTTTTAGCCGGAATTTGATTTCGCATTTATTTCACGATACCGCGTTGGATATGCTATATAGTAGACCGACTGAATCCAAAAGGAAATGTCATAATGATATTTACCTGGGTTGAGAATGTGATGGTTTATATCTTTAATGCCGTTGGATGCTCATTAGTTTCTTCCCATCCCCTCCCTAGGATGCCATCATACGTCACTACGGCCTCACAGCCCCTCGTGGTGAATTGTGGGAAAGAAATCTCTAGCCAGTTTATGGCATGAATCAATACTGCACAGAAACTAATTAACATCGGGGTTGATGCGGAGAGCGTATTGTGTCGTTATTATGGCAATGTACATCTACTTGTATTTGAAAGAGGGTATTCATGTCATACATACAAAAAGCTATTTGGCACCATTTTGTTTTGTTTTCAATGATTTTATATATATTTATATAAAAACAATCTGAACAAGTTGAACTGGGACATCCAAATACAAATAAATGTACTTTTTTTAATTTATTTTTTGTTTAAATAAATGATAATATACATTTAAAAAAACATTAGCTTCCTACAGCTGCTTTTGATTTTCAACAAGAAAACCGTTCAATTAATAATTCAAAAACAATATACTGAAATCAACTGCCATTTAATATGTGTACTGTCTATACAATGAGTCAACTGCTAATACAGGAAAACTCATACTTCATTAGAAATACTGGGCTGTACATAGATCTTTTGTAAGTGTTGATTATGCGATTGGGAATGATTGGCAGGGATGTTCAGGAAGGGTCTTGGACCAGAAAGTGCTGAAAGAACTCCTGAGCTTTCCTCTTCTCTGCAAGGTCCTGCTTGGTCGGGGATCTCAGCAGCAAGGGAGCAAATATAGTGGCTATGGATGAGAGAGAGAGCGAGGGGAGCCATGTCAAACAGATACTTCAAAAACCCAACCACAACATCCAAAGTGACAGGGAACTGAAGAAGAGCAAGGATATTCATAACATTCATGTTGTAATCCCCTTACATGTTTGAATCAATTTGAAATGTGTAAAGCTTGGTCATAATATCCACCTTACTTATAATTAATAATAAATATTATGATTAATACAGATTCAGTAGAAACTATTGTGAGTTCAGATTTGTTCAATACAGTCTTTTCCCATTCATTTAGATTATTATGTTATTTTAATAGGCTTCGGACATTGGAGCTCAAACCTGTGGGCTGGGAGATGAAGACCCTATTCACAACACTAGCCTGCCACCCCCCCCCCATCCCAACTAATATTTGCAATCAGATGGTGAAACATCTCGTCTTACTTATAAAGCTTCTCTTGGCTGTGCAAAACTGCAGACGCTAGCAAAAAAGACAGTACAGAATGTACAGATTACGGCCGCTGCTTTGCTGTTCTTCCCGTTCTCACCTAATATGTTGACATCCAGATGGTTGTGATCAGAGTTCTTCAACAGCTCACGGAGAAAGGCAGCTAAATAGTCAAACACGTTTTTATGGCACTGAGGTAGTGTGGAAATTACCTGGACGGAAACAAATTCACACACACAGTTAGGGGTTCAATTCCCACTGAGGGCCTCCCAAGCCAAGAATTTATCCACTCATGGTATACCATTAGGATGTTTCGGATAAAACCCTCCACCAAATGGAATGTGATTGACACACCCCCCCGCCCTCCTTTGTTGGCATCAATGGGCTGACCTTCTTGCAGAGCGTGGCGCTGGCGCAGCAATCCAGGCACTGCTGGTAGAGGGAGTAGGGCACCACGGGCACCGGGAGGGACTCCAGGAAGAGGAGCAGGGCCTCGGCCACCGAGTGGTTACTGCCAGCTGTGGGTCATAAGGTCAAGGACGGCAACTACGCACATCGACATGCTCCAAGGTAAAAAAAAAAAAAAAGAAAAAATCTAAATCTACTACTTTCGTTTACCTCCTCATATAGGCCATTCACACATGAACTCCGGAGAATCAGGTCTGGAGATGATCAGGAGTTGCCCTATAACACATGCACAACACATAACAGGAGCTAAGCCGCATCAGACGTGTTCACACATATTGGAAATTGAGCGAAGGGTGGCGCCTGGGTAGAGCGTGTAGGAGGCAGGACGTGACGACAAAAGTTTTTGTTTACACATACAGCCCGACCGGGGATTATCCGGAGAATGTCCGACTTTCAGTGCGAGTGTGAAAGGCCTATAAGATCATTAAACCAGACACTATCGCCAGCCAATCAAATCCCATCCAAATGTCCCTCCCTCATTTCTCTATTGAATCGAGAGGGTCACGGAACACCTGTGTTACAGTTGGCCTGAAAAAGGATACGGAGTGAGTCTGGTACACCTGTGTCCAGGTAATCCCTGATCTCCTGGAACTCACTGCGGAGGCCGGGCTGCTGGAACAGATCCTCCTGCAGAGAGAGTGAGAGAGAGACAGAGCAATGCTGACCATTTTAATACCATCTTTGATGAAGTCCCAATGAAGCCATCTCCTGCTCATGAAATTTCACTGCAAGTTAGTTTGGATAAAAGCGTCTGCTGGGCACAAGAGCTTGAAACAGTGTACAAATTGAAGCACCCTACACACAGACACGTGAGGAAATACCAGGAATTCCTCAACTCAGTTTCATATCTTGGTGTAGATGCAGCAAAACTATCCAACCAGTGCGTCGGTGCGTCCTACCTGTTTGATTGCGTTGCGGAATAAGTGGTCCACCATCATCCAGATCTCTTTAGGGATGCCCAGCGGCTTGTCCCCCACCTCAGGATTCTCCTCACCCTTTGTCTGGGGTTCAGGCGACAACATAGCGCTCAATAAGGACTCATTTCATTTCTAATCGTATCAATAAGCAAAATGAAGTACCAGAGCATATGTGATAAAGAGATAATTGACTCAACTTGAATGCACAATTGAATACTAATATTATATGGATATATTCCTATTCAGAATCATAAATATAATAACCAGAATAATGTACCACAGCATTATGGGATAAACTGATTGTTGACTCGACTTGAACACAACAAACAACAATAATAAAAAAATGAAGTGACAATTGATCGTCTTCCTCGATAAAAGCTATTGTTTCGTTAGAGTAGGATATGTGACAGCCTCCCACCAGAGCTCGGACTGCCGGCAGGGGCATGTCTCGTATGGGCTCCCTCAGCTGACACAGTGTGGTGATGGGGGTCCCGTAGCAGCTGGACAGGTAGTTCCCCGACACGGAGAGGAAGTAGTCCTTGCCGCGCTCCAGGTGCAGCACCAGGATGTCCTCTATCTGCTGGAGGCCCAGGTTGAGGTCAGGTGCCGTGGAGCGGTTCACAAACACTTCCAGGTCGATGTCCACTTGGGCCCCTGGGAGGAGAGAGCAGTTTGTCTGATTTACATTTGGACGTAGACAACGTCAACAATTAACCTGTGGTTTTAACAAGCCAAACAATATGTCATACATGAGTCGACGATCAGCCGACGTTGGGTCTGGCCTGACCAATCAGATTTGACTATGCAAAATCTTAGTTTTGCATCATCTCAATTTAAATCAGTTGTTTATTTCAATTGAGGTCGTGCAGGACAATAACATTGTTTTGTAGCAACTACAATTTAGCTTTGAATGCTTGGATTGCTTTCACTTTGGATTTTTAACTCCGTTTTCGATTTAACCGTAACGGAGCTAAATGACTTCATGTAGAAATAGTGAAAAGCAAAGCTGCAGCGTTGGGTCAGTGTAGCCGCACCATGGTGCGGTACCCACCCTGAGCCAGGAAGCCCTTGGGGGGGTTGGCGGTGAGCCAAGGCTTGCTGTAGGTGGGCTCGTCCAGCTTCTTGATGAACTCAAACTGGCAGGGCACCTGGCCGTCGTTGTACAGCGTCAGGCTCTCCGTCTGGTGCTCCATGTACTTCACGTCCTGGAAGTGTAGCTGGCAGGACACACAGGGAGGCAGGAGGTAGGACTCAGTTTAGATGCAGAGCCGTATTGTCATTGCACAGTACAATCCAAGTTTAATCCAATGAAATGCAGTGAGCACATGGTTGGTGCTCATATATATGTACATAGTGCAATGAATAATAGTGGTCAGAAGTCCACTGGGTGGTACTACCGTACTGTAGATTTTTTTGTAATATTGGATTTGATTGTTGTATCCATTTCGTCCTTATTGTATATTATTTGCAAAAAAACACCACAAGTTCATGTACAATTTTAGATTCTGAAAGGACACTATAATTAATATATAAAGAATTAATTATTAAAATGTTCTGAAAGGAATAGGGGTGTGAAGATCACTCAGTTCATGATTTAATACAATACACTATATTTGGTTGATGATTCGATATTAAAACGATATTTAAATGAAGAAAAATATTGTCTTTTATTTTAAAGAATTTTAAATAGTCCAATTGCCTGAAATTCTCAGTCAGAATATCATGGGTTTAATTCAAAAACAATCATGTGCATTATATTAAAAAACACTTTTACATTCTCTTTATCGATGGGGGTTTAGTCATGATCGGATATGAATACCATTCGTAATCACACTGAACGGCGCTCTCTGTTACCACAGAGACCGGATGTATTATATTAATCACGGTATATTGTAATAGCCCATTGTAGCAATGCCCATGCTAGACGCCACCTAGGTGGCTGCCAAACACCTAGGTCACTTTTACTGGGCTCTTACAGACAAGGAAGCAGGGTGGTGGTGTTGGAAAGCCGGTTTAGAGATTGTAGACAATAATACATGCCTTGGTGCTCCATGTTGCCATGCAGGAGAGCTCTTCCTGAGTGTGAGTGGAGAAACTCCGGAGGGGCAGATTCTGACATTTGCATTAACACCACCTACAGCCCCACCAGGTATTATCCGGAGAATGTCCGACTTACGGTGCATTTGTGAGAGGCCTATAATAATAGCCTATATTTCTATGTCGCAAACCATTTTTCCATCTCAATAACACATATTGTCCTGTTTCTTTACAACGATATTTCATGGCACAACATTTCATCAAACCCCTAGAAAGGAAGTTGATGTTATAAGGATATTACCTCTCTCCTAGACAACGTCACAGATGGAATACACTCGTTCTCCATCTTGTCTATCGTACGCACAATTTCTTCAAACTTCTTCTTGTAGGCCTCTTCATTCACTACCTTGATCTGGAGATAAAGACAACGAAACCACACAGAGCTGAAAATAACTTCAGAATAAAAGCCCTCCACATTGATTTTCTGTGCCAGGAATATAAACATTCTGACAACTTCAACTTCACCATGTAGAATTGCTGTGTGAAAGTAGCAATCAGTTAAGTAACCTTAACTGAAGGTTTGATGTACAATTTGTAAGATCAGGGTGCATGAGTGAGCAAGGAATCTGGTTCAAAACAAAACAAAACACTGAACTGAAAACCAGTATTAATAGACTATTTCAGGAGAGTAAAAACAAACTCAATTGTGTCTTCAAAACAAAAGCATGCAAAGAGCCAGGGAAAGAGCCATATGTGTTTAAGGTGAATACGTTTCTCACCCCAATCTGAAGCAGTGAGCTGACTGGTTTGTGGTCGCTTGTCTTCAGGGTCATGCTGCTCTCGTAACTGGACTGCGTGATGTTCTTCCCTCGCCACAGGATCCGGTCACACCATGCCGGGGCCCGACATTTCTCACTACAGGTATGTGGGAGTATGTGTGGATGATGGCTGGTCTAAGCAGCCTCACCTGGCCCCGAGTCAGACTGATTGGACTCTGGGCCTGGGTGAGGTTAGGGTTAGGGTTAGGGGTTGCACACCTGTTGTGCATTGAGAAATCAATGTGCACAGGTTAAACCAGTCATCTCCACACACAGGAACAGACGTTCTGCATGGCAACATGGAGCACCAGGTCATGTATCATCATCTAGAAACTTTACACTAAACCAGCTTCCAACACCACCTTCATCCTTGTCTGGAGGAGCCCAGTAAAAGTCACCTAGGTGGTGTGTAGCATGTTACATTGTTACAAGGTACAAGACATCACAAAGTTTAACCATTTCTCTTGAAATATTTTAAACTCTATACGCATAGTAACTACATCTGTTAAAATATAATACAAAAAGTGTCAATGGAAAAGATAATTGTTTCACTCATGGGCACAAACTGTGGGGCAAACCAATGCTGGGTCACAGTGAAGATCATTTCATTGTATTGAAATATTTTACTAAAGGAAAACAAATTGAATATATGCTTAGGAAAGGCTTGAGCTGAAACAATAACTTAAAATGAAGTACAACTCTTCAAATGCTTCACAGACAAATGACGATAACAAAAGAGTCAAATTAATAGAATATGAATCAATAAATAGTGACACAAAGGGATAAGTGGTTACCTGGTGTCCCAGTCGTTGGAGCCTGTGTCGTACTTGTAGGTGGGCTGGAACTGGATCTCTCCCTCCATAAAGCCCTCAAATACCGCCTCCTCATCCAGCTGTCGCTTCAGCTGGGGAGCAGAGTGTGTGTGTGTGTGTGTGTGTGTGTGTGTGTGTGTGTGTGTGTGTGTGTGTGTGTGTGTGTGTGTGTGTGT
>JAOPJO010000008.1:7620117-7635657 GCA_027123675.1 Molva macrophthalma | reverse complement strand
TGTGTGTGTGTGTGTGTGTGTGTGTGTGTGTGTGTGTGTGTGTGTGTGTGTGTGTGTGTGTGTGTGTGTGTGAGAATGGACGGAATGATGCACAATTTAAAAGTGCTTTGATTGGCAACAGCGACTGTGAGCATTGGGGGTGGAACCCAGAACCCTTGGGCTGTGTGACTATTCTGCCCCCTGCCCCTGTTCAACGCTATTCATGTGGTTCCCCTGTCAGCTCATATAAAAGCCATCCAGCAGGGGGTGCAGTACCTGGTCATAGTTGTGGAGGGTATCAAAGTCCTTCTTGGTGATCAGATTCTTGACCTGATCCACGTCCAGATCACTGATCCTGTAGTTGAGGTCTCCCAGCCACAGCACTACGCTGAGGACAGGCAGAGAGAGACGCACACTTAGAGATCATCAACTAGAGCGAAGAGCTGGAGAGCAGAGCCATGGAGAGTGTATAGCAGAGCTGGAGAGTGTAGAGCAGAGCCATGGAGAGTGTATAGCAGAGCTGGAGAGTGTATAGCAGAGCTGGAGAGTGTAGAACAGAGCCATGGAGAGTGTATAGCAGAGCTGGAGAGTGTATAGCAGAGCTGGAGAGTGTATAGCAGAGCTGGAGAGTGTATAGCAGAGCTGGAGAGTGTATAGCAGAGCTGATAGCAGAGCTGATCTGCAAATGGAAATTATCACGGCCGGCAAAGTTATCAAGCTCATTTTAATTTATCGCACGATTAATTGATTTATTGCTTATCGTGACACGCCTACCTACCCGGCTACCTGCGCGCAGGTAAATCTAATTAATTGCATTATTAGGTTTAATAATTCAATTAAACCTACCCTAGATTTAATTGAATTATTTGTGACAGTAAGGGCATGGGTAATTACATTCTTTTCACAATAAGAGCACAGTTACTTTACCTATTTTCACAATAAGAGCACATTTACTTGTGTTTCATGATGGTGAGTGGAGG
This sequence comes from Molva macrophthalma, assembly GCA_027123675.1. NCBI lineage: Eukaryota > Metazoa > Chordata > Actinopteri > Gadiformes > Lotidae > Molva > Molva macrophthalma. The sequence goes on along the minus strand of JAOPJO010000008.1, from coordinate 7,634,698 downwards.
GCGACTGGGGTCCAGCAATCTGAACTGTAGGCGGCTGCAGATGTCACGGTAGTCCTGGTTTCGCCTCTCGTACTCCTCAATATGAGCGGCCAGGTGAGAGTTCACCACACACACATCAGAGTTATGGAAGTGGAAACGGATGGCCACCGCACCTTTGTTGCCCTGGAGAGAGAGAGGCCGAGAGGGGATAGGAGACAGACATGGTGAGAGTGAGAGACAGAAGGAGAAATGGATAGAGAGACAGAGAGGGATAGAGAAGGATAGTGGGGCAGAGAAAGCGATGCAGAGAGAATGGGAGAGAGAGAGGAGCGGGGGAATAACAGATAGAAATGGAGAGAAAGTGAGAGGAAAATAGACAGAGATGGAGAGAGAGTCAATCATCAATGACAAGTTCCCTCCAAATGGTAGACATTAAGTAACAGTATTCAGTGTTCGTCACAGGTAGCAGGTGGCAGGTGGCGTAACGTTGGTCCTCACCATCCGGCCCATGATGCCGGTTCCCACGGTCTCTGCCTCCACCTCTGAGAGGAATTCTGCATGTTCCCGCTTCACGTAGACCATAAGCATGATGCCCACCAGACGCACCAGCTTCACCTGCACACACATACAACATCTGGATCAGACCTCCTCGAACCCCACCCACCAGGTTCATCTGCACACACACAACACTTGGATCAGACCTGGTTTCGCCCCAGATCTGATAAATTCGCACCTGCACACTATCTGCTGGATCAGACCTTGTTTCAACACCCTTTTCATTGCTTTAAATGGACAGTTATTGTGGATACAATTATTGAATGCTCCGATAGCACATGCAGAAGAAACAAGATAAAATAAATGGTTTGTCAGAATAACTAGATCTTAAAAGGTCCCATATTATGCTTTTTGGGGTTAATAATTCTTCACATGGTCTTCTTTGGGAAGTCCATGCAAAGGACATTTGCCTTCGCACAGAGAACAGCATCTTCTCATAATGGCGATACAGCTAACCGAACTCCACCGGCCACGGCTGTAAACAGCTTTGTTTGAGGGCGTGGCTAAGCAGCCGGGAGGCGAGACTTCAGCACCTCCCACTGCGGAGTCTGACGTCACATTATCACGGCAGTAAATGCTGAATGCAAACGAGGTGTTTCACGCACTTAATGAGGGGTGTTCTCGGTGGGCACGAGAACTCCCCCTGGCTCTGACTTTTTTTTAGCTTAGCAGACCTTAAACATGTATAAAATGGCATATAACACTAACCCAAAAGGGAAAAGTCAAAGCACAAGTAGCTTAGCATAGTGCTTAAGAAGCTGAAATAAAAGCCAACAGGAAGCCAGGCTAAAATCAGCACAAAAGAGGAAGAAATTAAATAACACTCCATTTCAGTTTGCAGAGTCATGAACTTCACACCAAGCCCTCATACAATGTGAAGCGTTTATGTGACGAGACTACAGACCTATTAAAACTGAAATACAACTAGCATGAACATGCTTTATTCAGTGTTTGGAGGACAAATGTGAAGCAATGCCTGCGGTCACTGATATGACACAAATTAACCTTCGAGAGAGAGACAGAGCGGGGAAGGTGTAGGAGAGAGAAAAAGAGGAGGGCGTTTGCTTACTAAAGCGTACTTGGCGTCGGGGTGCAGTGCATCGGACACGGCCCGCATCCACTCTGGCTCCCGGGGAGTGTCGTTGAAGAAGAACGCCTCCTTGCTCAGGTCCAGCTCCTGGAACCTAGCAGTAAGGACCACCCAGTCAATCATCTAGGTCAACGCAAGCCTTATGGATTTTGACATATGGATTCCTGTACATTGCATTTCAATACTCAATATTTCAATGGCTATCCAAGCGCATATGTTGCATTAGAATATTATGCTCCATAGTCTGGGGAAATTAGTTTCCTCTTTAAGGACAATAAATCTATTTCTGAGTGTAGTTTATAAAAAAATATACATTTCAAACTTCATATTTGAATCTTGACTTATTTTTTTCAATAAGTTGCTAAGAAAGGTGCGATAGTGCCCCATTTCCCTCCAAAATAACCCTGATGGATGTGTGTACATGCTGTGCTCGTGTGTCATGTTGGGCTGTTGGAGCTCATCTACAGTAAAGGTACCGAGTTGATCCCCTCAATATGGGTACGGGAGTATGGGAGAGAGACTCACCCCACGCAGTACACATCGGGGGGGCTGGAGGAACAGCTCAGCCAGGGAGCCAGGCTCTCCTTTGGGGGTTGGCCATTCACATTGTAGGTGGCCAGGAAGAAACTGCCGGAGAACAGAGAAAGAGATCAGGGCAAGACGGAGAGCGTTCTGACAGAGTGAATCAAGAAAACCAAAAAGTTGATGGAAAGTAAGGAAAGAAAACATCTATTCACACACAGAATAGGAGGCCAGTAGGGGTCAGTGGTTTAAATAAACCTGTTGCTTTATTATGTGTTTTTCAATTACTCCATACCAGGACATTACAACTTGAAAACAGAGGGGTAGGCACCCTGGTTACTAGGATGTTTCACTCCTTACTGAAATGTTCTGGGTTTGATCAATAATGTCTCGAGGCCACCCGTCACTGCAAATGGCCTTGATACTGTCCAATATAAAGGTTCAAAGGTTTGTCTGATAAAGGCAAGCAGCTGTGAGGGCAAACGTTCATACCATAAACTACCAAAAGCAGAAGATGAAAACAGTTCCAACCGCTCTTTGAAAACAACTTTATTCACTTTATATGCAACACATCTGAAAGAGCTTTAGCGCAGGACTGAGTGTGCAGAAATTCAAACAATCGATTCTGCCTTTTTATAGAAGCCTTCAATACTGAACTGTGCCATGCCAAACTGGGGACCAACAGATCACAGCCCAACACCTTGATGCAGTGAGAAGGACCAAGTTACAAGTAAAGCTTTGATAAGCTTCTTCACAGTTGAAAAATGCAGAGATGCACTTGATGCATTTTTTTTGAGAAGGCTGTTTTAACTGATTATGAAATTTCAGAAACTATAAATATATATATATAAATATTAGGGCTGGGAGATGAACACTATGATAACGGCGTAAACGCTAGACATTCATTTTCAATGAGAGACGAGCTGCCGCGGACTAGCAGTACCTTGTTGTCGGACGGCAACTAGCAATTACAGGAGCCGATCACTCAGACGCACCATCAATATGTTCAGCCACTGAGACACTTAATGCTTGTCCTGCATTTAACGTAATTACTCTACCGACTATTTACCCGACTATCAATAAAGGTAGGCTACACTTAACCATTAACATATAGCCCGTGTCATTAATCTCGGTTATAGGAATCACCAGCCTGCATCTCTCTGGAGATTACATTTTGAACAGATAAAAAAATGTGATTAATTTGCGATTAATCACGATTAACTATGGACAATTGTCATGGAAATATTAAGTATTGCAAAGTAATTTGGTCTCTCCTGTCATGGTGAATACTTAACTCTCCACGATGATCACCCCTGTGTTTCCTTTGTTGTTACAGTCCAAGATGTGAAAGTTTCGCTATAAGAATCATTTACACCGTATGTCTCATTGAAGATGCTTGGTAAATCGCTGCCTGTATCTCCGGATGATCATGCTATACAATAAGTTATTCTTAATCAACAATTATGCGATTAAATAATTTAATTAAATATTTTTAATTTAATTAAATATATTTTAACTGAGATATGGCCAAAGAACTTCTTATTTTGTTGTGTTGTTTTGAATTGTTTATAACCCTTAACACATAACACACACTGAAAAGCAAAACAGGCGTTGTAATTCGATACGATCCACTGGCAAATCTCTCTGGGAAACACTGTGAAACATTGATCGCACTTATGGTGCATGCACAGAATGTCATAGGTAGAACTATTAGCTTAGCAGCTTTTGAGAGTAGTAGCAGCGTTGTAATCGTGTTGAGACCAAAATATTTGATTTTTTTAATATTTGAGGTTTTCAGCAGGTACTTAAAGAGACCCTATGAATCACCAGGTGTGATGTTGATGTCGTTAGTTACATCACAAGTGGGCGTGTCCTCCCAGATGTATGATGGATTGATCAATCTGCCAGCCAACCAGTTGGTGCCACAGTCCACTGGGTAGGCTGGAAGATGGATCTAATGAAATTGCTTGTAAATGGCAAACCACACCTGGTGTTAAAATAGGTGCCCATAAAGTCATAGTACCGCTGATTGGTGTTGGATCAGAAATGAAAAGAAGTGGTAACACTGGAGTTCACCGTTACTTTGTTGGCTAGAAAGCGAGAGCAGGAGCAAGAGCCTCAGCAAGACCGAGAGCAAGAGCGAGAGAGAGAGACTGACCTGAAGTTCTGGAGGTGCGTGTACTGGTCCTCGCTCTTCAGCAACTCACAGCGGATGAGGTTGTCCCGCAGGCCGAACTTGGGCATGGCCAGCATCTGGGCCTTATTTGCCAGGGTGTGGGAGGAAGAGCGCACCATGTCATCCCGACCCTCCCGGCCCGCTCCACCCTCGCTGATAAATCACAGAAGAAGAAGAAGAAACCAGGAGTTGGAGGAGAACCAGGCAGATAAACAGATCAGTGAACACTCACATGCACACTTTTTTTCCATAGACGTGCAGAAGAACCTAGGGTCACCTGCACTGTGCACATCTCCATTGTCTGCAAAACGCAGTGTGCATACCTGCAGTTACACGACTTTAAACAAAGAACCAAAACACAAAAGCTTAATAACACAAAATTAAGTTTAAAACATCACTCTCGGATTCCAGTAGAGCGATGCATCCTGCTCTCTTCCAAACACCTAGATGCGCCGTAGGATGACAGCATCTCTTTAAGGGTTCAGTAAATACCAGCATGCCACACTGTTAGTGCTGCAGTCACAGGGTGCGTGTGCATGTTTTGTTTTTCCTATTCGACCACCAAGGTCCAGTTTATGTCGGGTTCTCCACGGACAGAACTCCATTAAAAACACACAGCGCCATCGATCCGCCACAGCCTGGCTGTTCGGTTCTGACCCAAGACTGCGGGAACACTGGTCGAGCGGGAGACCGTAGCATTAGCAACACCCTCCCAGGATACTCCAGCCTATGTTTATTTATGTGTTGTCAGTACATAAGAGCTCCGGGGGGAGGGGAGGAAGAGGATGGGGAGAGGGAGAAAGACAGAGGAGAGAGCAACTGAGAGGAGAAAGGAGATGGACAGAGAGAAGAGAGAGGAAATATCCTATCCTCCATTTTCCTTCCAGGTAAACATATCTGTATGAACTGCCAGGAGCAGATGGGTGCCAAGTCCATAGTGCCAAGTTGGCTTCTTATAGCTGATTAAATGTTGGATCAACAATTACTTTTTGTTTATTGGCTGAGGGCTATGCTCAGGGCTGGATGATTCAACATCAAATACACATGCATATTGCACAGGTGAGTGTTACAGCAGCACACTCTCTCACGATGAGGGCGTTCAGTTTATCACGTCTTAATAATCTCTTGTTTTTTGAGACTTAAAACTGTTACAGGTAAGCTTTAAGATTTGGTAAGAGAGAGAGAGCACGAAAGAGTAGAAAGAGAGCAAGATTTGGGAAATAAACAACCCCCCCCCCCCAAAAAAAATGTCCACTCCCTCCCTACATTTCTCCGCCATTGAGAAGTGTTGCAATCACTAACCTGTGGTGGAGCTATGATAAATATGGGATTGACAGGCAAGATGGATTCCCTGGAGACCAATTCCCAAACAGATGCCTTAATAAGTCAGAAGTTAGCCGAGAGTGGTCTAAAATCTACAATGTCTCATACAGAGGCCGGTGCAGTAAACTAGAAACAGATACTCAGAGCATTTCCCGAGCAACTTTGGACTGCAAAGGATAAGTAATTCTAGTTTGACTGTGAGAATTATCTTAAACTTAAGTTATCCATATAAAGGAGCACAGAAAGCATTTCCCGCTATCTCTGGCACTCCTATGAGAGGGGTCAAACGGTTATGCTCTGGTGCTTTTCATTGTTTCTCCTCTGGTTTCTGATGGTCTGTACCCTGGTTTCTTTGCTAGGGTTTTCATTTGTCACGCTAGGTATCCCCTAATCGAACAAATCAGACTTTAGATGAATATCTAAAGCCTGATGAATACGCGTTTCCGCTTCATATTTGTTTTGACCAATCATGTTGCTGGAGGCGTGGATCTGGAGTCGTGGGTCTATAAGCGCGTAATTGCCGAACAAAAACTTTGTCAGCAGTAGTAATCTGTAGAAAGAGCCCGTTTTAGGGCTGGGCGATATGGACCAAAAGTCATATCGATATTTTCAAGCAGAATGTCGATATAAGATATATATCGATATTTGTTGACGCAATAACATAGTTGCCGTACTCCAACTCGTCATTCTACATCGGTGGCGCTGCTGTGCTTTCATTTCCAGCCTGCCTGCGTCGCTGTGCTCGTTAACCTGCCTTGCTGATTGCAAACTCAATCCTAAATTTGGGTGTAGGCCAGGGTAGCTAAACATTTTAAAATGAATCAGTCAAAAACAGTCAGAGCAAGATGTGGCAAATGTCACCATTCTCGAATTTGACAATGCCCTGACGTTGCGGGGACCATGTATGCTAGGCCTATATGCCAAAATCGTGCAAGCTGCTGAAGGACATCATACAATGCCTGCCTGCCTACTTTTATTGTGGTAGAAACAGAATGGTTTAATAAAAGGCAAAAAGCTGCAATCGTAGAAAAACGGTGGGTGCAGTCAGTCTATCCATAGCCCATCTTAAATGAGCCGCGGAAATGTTTCTTAAAGGACGAACCAGCACAGGCCGTGTGACGGCCGCTCCGATGCTTCATCAAATAACTTTTTTTTTTCACAGCGGTATAGAAGAAAATGCTCTGGTTTAGTAAATTGCAAGGTTCGCAATCCTGGCGAAACAACGGGCGGTGCAGAGTCTAACATTTTAAATGAGCCGCAGCGTCACCATTAACCTACGTGACGGCAGCTGCATTAAAATAGGCAAATCCATCAATGCCCTCGCAGTTTCGGTCAAGGTCGGGACTTTGACCGGGTTGTATTACCTTCAAGTAGCCCAGCCATCATATCAGGGTCTTTATCGTCCGTTCATTTGATATTTGAGGTCATCTGGCCTACGTGTCGTTTAGATTCGATGTAGCCAGCGAAAGCGCAGTCACGCACGGACTCCATGTTCCGCGCTGTAGGGGATTTAAAAAAGTGACGTGAGTGGAAGGGCGGGGCCGGGGCAGAGTGTGAGTGAGCCGGAGGCAGAGCGGGAGAGAGATAAGCGGAGTGACGAAATAGCAGGCAGCAGGCGCGGCTCGAAACGGCTGTTATTTGGAACAAATGTGCTGTACTTTCAACGCAAATGAAACTATATTGATGTTTACGATAGTGTCTCGTTCCATATATCTCGTTTGAAAATATATCAATGTATTTAAAATATCGATATACCGCCCAGCCCTAGCCCCTTTCACACATTCTTCCCGTTAAATTACTGGGATAACCTTTCAGGCACCGCTAGTGAGTTTCACTATTCATGAATGCAGCTACATTCTGGAAGATATCCGTCATGCGCATTTTCCCACATGGCAGAGCAATGCCGGAATATGGCCGAAGGGACAGTCCAGCCGATGGCGTTAATGCAACACTTATGGATGCCAGCCGCCATAAAACTCGGGGAATCAGAGTGGCTCCCTTATTTCGGAACCTGTCCAGTTTCCAGCCATTCTTGAGAAAAGGAGCTTGTTTGTAAACAAAAGTAGCTGAATTGATATTGTTATCGGATTACCCGAAAAGCATTGGCGCGGTAAGATAAACACGTCTCGGATTCAAATACTTCCTCAGCAGAGTCTTGTGATTGGTTTGCTCGCTCCAAGTGAAATTCACAACACAGCCATAGGGGAAGTGATCCGGTAATGTTACTTGGTCTTGAGCATGACAATTGCGGGTGCAGATTTAGGTGCTAAGGTGTGTGGGTAGAGGTTCCAATACCTTGAAGACTGACTTCTTTAGAAACTTTTGAAAATCCCCTTCTGAAAACTTCATCCACCCACGCTAATGAGTTTTCTTCTGTAGAATATCTCCATAACGAAACAACATGTAACTCTACCCCTTGCAGTTGTTGGTTTCCGGCCCAGGCTCTGTGCAGCTATAATTAAGTAGGACTACTGGATCAGAGATTAGGTATCCCCTAATTGGTCTCTACTGTTCTCCACTGGTTGGTCTCTACTGGTATCCCCTGGTTAGCCTCTACTGGTCTCCCCCCTGCTGGACTCCCCTCTTCTGTCTCCCCCAGTGTTCTACCTCTCAGGGATGGGCGGGCCTCTCGACCTCTCTACCTCCACCGGTGATCGCAGCCCCTCCTCCACCGATCCTTTCTTCTCTGGCTTCAACGCTTTTCCTGATTGGATGGAACCAGGAAAGGAAACAGGAAGGGAGAGTAAGCATTGGTGTTGAAATGTGACGACAAACGTAGTAATGAAAACAAAGTAATACAACATAGAAAATAAATGATAAAGAAATAACAGGATGGGTGTGAGTCAGAAAATCAGAAAGGACTACCACACCCAGAAGTTGCACTGAAAAAGTGTACTAATATACGTGAAAATGTCATGTCAATGGCAGTTCTTCCGTCTGAGCACAAAAATCCAACACTTAAATTTTCCACTGTGACAAATTTCTAGGTAAAAACAGGGCAACCTTTTTAGACGAAAACAATCAGAAAGAGTACGATTCTGTTCCATGTCGTGTTCATTTGTTTTACTTAACTGATAGGAGCGCTACCCATTTACAAACAACGTAATGAAATCACATGCCTGCAAGAGCTCATCATAATGAGATTAGCAGTTCTACAAAGCAACAATATTGTAAAACAATTCTTTATCTAATTGATTTAGCTAATCTAGGACCGCGGACAAACATACACAAACACCACCCGTAGCCGGTGCACCGTTCAGCTGGTGTGGTGTAGCGGTCTCTCTGATGCGGTTACTGCATTCTAATGAGCGAGGCAGGACCTGTGTCGTCATGACAACATAGCTCCTGCTCTCTGCTGCTCTGTTTAGTTCTCCCTCATGTGAATGGTTGGCTTGTTACAAAAAAGGGAACCCATGTTTTATCTTTGTTTGGCACCACCCAAGTAGTTTCCTCACACTGTCCTGACACAAACCGCTCTATGACCCAATTACAGTTTCAAAATGTAAACTGAATTACAATATTATTCTTGCCAACTGTCTTCTTAAAAACTGAACATTCCTATGATATTTTACAGACGACAAATAAAATAAAAAAGCAAAATACTAAACGTAAAACACCAGTATTACTTGGTCGGTAATAATAGCCTCATCCTTCATTTAGTCAAATCGACGTACGTCTCGCCCCTTCTACAAGCCTCAATCCTCTCAATCCCTGTAATAACACCGTAGGCACCACTAGCCCCAGTCACCATGGATCACCAGGCCGGTAAGTATCACCACCCTGTCGCCTTTATCAACTTCTTCCACTAGTAACCCAACAATAACCTGCTACAGGTAGTAGCTTCACAGGTTCTCAATTAGCCTAGCAGATGCTGATGGCTTCTAATGCCACTTTCAAGTGAGGCTGATATATTTCACTAAGGATTAAGTAAGGGTTAGAAAATGCCTACAGCTGAACTTGGCATTGGGGTTACCCTAACTACCAGACTATCCAGACATACCACAGTAAGCCTACACACAGGGTAAACAAAAATCTTTTTTTTCCTTTTACCTGCCAGAGTGTAATCTACCGGCTAAGAAATTTCTTTAATATGTAATTCTAAAAAAAATGTACCAGCCAAATGGTCAAATAAATCTATCTGCCACTAAACATATGCCAAATAGTAGACGGTGCAGCATTCCACCATTTAAACACCAAACTGTTATGTTTCACAAGCACATGTTGAAAGGGATGTTTAATCAGCGTGTCCACTCCAGGACTTACAACAAACCTTATAATGCGTGTTGGGAGCTGCCTGATACTGTGCCACATGTTTTTACAACATAGAGTTCATCTGCAGGTCCTGTATCTATGCTTTTATACAGCTTTTTTTTTATAATGCAAAACAGAACCGTATTATCTGAATGCTATTGGACTTTGAATTCAAAGGACCTCTTTGTCAAAGCATCCAACAATCATTCAACCTGCACGATACAAGTTGTACATGGTGGCCTTGTTCTCATAAACACAATCACAATTCCTACAATTACAAAAAGTAAGCCACACAGCGCGATTAAAATAATGGACACAATCCATTATTTATACCTGCATTATGTAGACATCACTATAATTCTGTTCTTGATCACCAAAGTAATAAATAGTGATCCAGCCCTGTCTACTTGCATTGCTACACGAGCGATTGACGTTGTAAAGGTGAAAGTAGGAGAGGCTAGGGGCATCAACAACCTCAATAGTAACCTACAGAATGTCGGACTTTCGCTTCTAAGTTAAGTAAATAATAAATATATAAATATAAAAATAAACCTACTGCAAAGCAGCTTATAGTAGAACATGCATTGAATTGCAATTTACGGTAGAATCATTTACGGAAGAGCAACATTTGCAAGTCAAAACAAGCGGGATGCCAACATAGTGACTCATGTATGACGAAAAAATTACCAAGTTTAATTTCAAATATATTGAATATCATAATTTCAAATATGTATAAAATAGATTTGAAATTACACGATAATTATTAGGTAAACAACTCACAAGTCGATTTGTGCCAACGTAGAACTAGAGGGCTTTTTGTCTAACCGATACTATTGTAAAGTTATTCATAACTTTAACACTCCCTCGGTTCCAAGTTGCTCATTACATAACATATATCTACAGGGTGTCAGCATAACACTGTAGGAATATGGTACAGAACACCGTCGGAAAATTCATTTAAGCTATCCACTTACAAATCGCTATTGACAGTCTGTAATTATGATGACTAGGTGGCTGAATAGGAAACCCAGCAGTACAGGAAAGACATGTACAATGTCCAATAACCACATCAAGTGAGATAACATATGAGTTGATAATACATATCTCATTAGCTGCCTATAGAGGAGAGTATGGTAAGACCCGTAATATAATTATAGTATACAGAGTGCTAGCTATGATGTTTAGTAAAACATTTCCTTCTAGCAAACAGGCTAAAGTTAGCTTTCCTTTTGCAATCTGGCGAGCTATGATTATTAGCAAGAGAGATCTGTTAACGTAAGTAGCTAGGGCAATGCGTAAAAAAATACTGGTCAATGATATTCACTATCTATGCTAAACATCAGGTTTTAAGAGATGTGTATATATGTATTTGTTTGTCATACCAGATTCTTTCATCACATTAGACATCTCCCCGTACCGCTCCCACACATTCTGCAGAAAACTGGATTCAATCTCAGGACTTGTTTGCGTCCCGGGTGGGCGGAGTTACTTACAGCGTTCACAGAGCTATGAGCGTTCACTAGTGGACAGAGTTACGTCATCACCAGTGGGCGGGGTTATATTCAAAGTGCTCGACAGACCAAAGCAATCAACTGCGACAGACCAAAGCAATCAACTGGACACTCAGATTCATAGATTCAGATTCTTAGATTCATCATTTCTTATTGATTGAGTCTGGCAAAGTGTAATGTAACTAATTTATATACCGGTACATCCATTAATGTAACGGTTTCTTTCGCACATAAACTCTTTCCAGCGATGGGAGTTTAGGACGTTAGGGAAAAAGAAAGATAGGAATAATATATCTTAATATAGCCTGTTTTAACCTAATGATAGGTTAGGAAAATAGGAACAAAAATTCTGTTCACTCCATCAGTCATCAAGGCCTACAGAGTTTACAATTTATGTGTTGGTTAAACATTTTCTGAGAGGAAGGGATATTTGTTATATTAACCTCAAGTTTATTCAAATATAATATAGACATATTTGCCAAAGAACATTGAAAACAAATATTTGAATGTTCTTAACAGTAAGACAAGCCAATAGTCTGAATGCATATGCATAACAGCTCCTTGTTGGCTAATTAGTTGGATAAATGTACGTGACAAACCTGTTTTCTGGTGGAGTAGAGACATCTTAGCTCCGAGGGGGACAAGGGACTTTTTGATGACTGCCTGTCCTCCAGTGGTTTTGCTGTGCTTGTGGAGCCATTCAAACTTTGGGACGTGTGATGAGGACTTGCAAACATCTTCCCAAAAATACAGAGAAAAAAAATTACAAAATAAACAATAATGTTTCAATTAAACCCAATTAAATCATGTAAAGTAATCAAACCCTGTGTGTGAGGATTTCAAATGTTAGAGTAAATGTTGATCTTCATTTATTCACCTTTACACAAAAAAGTAAAATCTTAGATCTAAAGATGGTACATACAAGTTAAACACCATAGGAAAAGCTCTTTAAGCACATGGACTTTACATGGACTTTACACAAGTTAGCGCACATACAAAGAAAGTGAGAGAAACATTCTGCTTAAACATCACACAGTGAAAATAAAGTCCTGTATTATAATCTCTAATTCTCCTGTTTTTCCAGTTTCCTCTGCTTACCTTGGTGGTTCCTCTCATTCTGACTGCTAAGAACTGCCGCCAGATGTTTTTCCATCTTTTTAAATTGCCACCCTTTGCTAAATAATGAAACGGTGGCCACTGTGGTTCCTTTGTGACGTAGTTAATATCAACCATCCAAAACTACCATCATCCAACCTCCATCGCGGTGTAAGGAGAAAGATCCAACAGGTTGTGAAGAACCGTAGGTCAGTGACAGATCTGACACAGTCCTGACAAGGTGCAGGGGCCTGGGTTCATCCCAGGCCACTTCGCTGGGTGGTTAGAGGAGAAGAGCGTAGGACAAGAGGGTGGAAGGTATACACTAACTTCTGTAGGAGAGGATCGAGTTTGAACACATGCCTTCGAAAAATGTCACCCGAACATCTTAGAAGGGTAGAAAGGAAAGAGCTGTCCGTTATGAGTGCGTGGTTTAAAACTCCTCCTCTTTCTCTCTCCCTCCGTCTCTCACTCTCTTGACAATGCCGCGTCACATCCCATGGTCAACAACAAGTAAAAAGTGAGACTTGTGTTTTGTTTTACAACAAAGGTTCCCTCTGCCTGGGTCGCTAAATTGAAAAGCTAATATTAGTACAGGAGCCACCGGTGTTCAGATAATAAAGACAGTTTATACATTGGCATGCTCCGGCACGGTTGACGTGAACGAGATAACGGCACCACAACTTGTCAGGCAGGTTTGTGGGGAGCATTAGCATGTAGTTATTGACATGCCCTCAGCTGCTAACCCACATTGCTCCCATCAGAAGATTTTTAAATAGACCACCTATATTCTGTCCTGATGTGGTTTCAGAGAGAACATTATGAAGGAAGAATGAATAATGCAGAAGGAATAAATGAAGAAACATTATGTATGACATAAAACGCGTTAACCCTCCCTGTGACTATAAACACCAAGGATACAATGTGCTGGATTTTAAGAGAGACACATTTTGTGGATATTACGAAAGGCAGAGTAATGCTCCAAGCATTGTTCAGTTAAGCCAGGAAGAGGGTTTCAAAAGAATAGAGGGACATCTTCCTATACACTTAAATCCCTCAATAAATTAATCCAGGAAAAGGGATAAAAAACAAGAGAGGGAGACTCCTGTTGCTGTTTTACCACAAAGGCCGGACTCCAAAAGATTTTCCTTCCAAATCTGAATCTGAATCAAAATTGACTTTGTTGCCTAGTAAGTTCAACACTAGACAGACTTTTGGAATACCGTTTTAACAGCTTGTTCAGTTCACCCTTGAAGTAGGGTAAAAAAAAATAATAAAAAAAGAGGGTCCTTCCTTACCACTCCAGGCCTTGTTCAGTTCCCCCAGGAAGAAGCGAGAATGAGAGCCAAAAGGAAGTGAGAGCTCTAGCACTTCCTCCTGGAAGCTCACCCTTATCCTGGTGTCTGCACCTGAGTGTGGAAAGGAAGAGAAAAAAATAGAGAGGAAAAAAGATGAGTTGAAACATTTATCTGTTTTAGTGTGGACATGGCTTTATGGTAGGAAGGGGACATTCAGATGGTATATGTATACTGATCAGCTTCGAAGGTCATTTAAATTAAGGATACAACAATGGACAAATGAACACATGAAACAATTTTATAAAGTTACTAAAACAACAGAAGTGAATTTTGACATAAAATATTATTAACAGACAAAACAGTTAGAATTAAGAAATACTCACCCACAATAGCCAGTTCATCGCGTGTAGACACTGATGAGAAGATTGAAAGCATTCAATAAAAACAAAAAGAAAACAATTAAATATCACAACAATAAAAATGATCTAAAATATAGTATTCTGAACATTTGATCACATAATCCATCTGATGTGGCTAGGCTAACAGTGCTTACCTTCTACCACTTCAAAGTGGCAGGAGACTGGGAAAATGTCTTCCAAGGAGACATCATCTGCAGTGATGGCCATCCGTCTGTGAGTGTAAATAAACAGCCTGAAAACAAAACAATACAGCCGTTACAAACATTTGCATGCTTACATGTGGCATTCCAGTGTGTGTGTGTGTGTGTGTGTGTGTGTGTGTGTGTGTGTGTGTGTGTGTGTGTGTGTGTGTGTGTGTGTGT
>JAOPJO010000008.1:7597208-7614107 GCA_027123675.1 Molva macrophthalma | reverse complement strand
CGGTGGTGGGCGTAGTGGTTACGGGTGTAGCTGTTCCGGAGGAAGTGGTGGTCGGCTGCATCGAGCTGGACGGCACCGGAGACGTGGAGATGGTGGTGTTTTGGGCCGACACGAGGCATGATGGGAGAAGTAGTCCGACGAGGAGGATGAGAAGAGGAACTCCTGTGGCAGGTGAAGGGGGATGGGTGTGTTGGGTTATGGGTACAAAAACAGAAAAACAACCAGAAATGTTGGCGGCCGCCCTTTTCAAGCAAATCATGGGTTTTGTACAGTAAACATTAGTATTTTCATGCCATGGCTCACAAAATGCTTGGTCGAGGTCTGACTCAAACCAGCGTCACAATATCCATGTTTGCAACGCCATACCACTACACTATATGAACATGTGTATGTATAGAAGGAGCAGTCTTCCACACGGTAGGTATGGTAAAATGGCATTTGTATTTCTTATAAACTGATTTACCGGAAGTAAACATATCAAAAGAACCACCAACCATGTTTCTAAAGTATACAGTGTCAACATTCATGCCATGTCTCACAAATTACTTGGTCAAGGTAGGACTCGAACCTACATCTCGATGTCTATGTGGCAGACGCTGTACTGCTACACTACATTGACATGTATATTTCAGGGAGTAAATAACAGTATATTTTGAAAAAGGAGCAGTCTTCCATACGGTCGGTATGGTAAAATGGCATTTGTTTGCCTTATAAACTGGTTTACTGGAAGTAAACATAAGAAAATAATCACCAACCATGTTTCTAAAGTATACAGTGTCAACATTCACATGTTTGGTCAAGCTTTGTGCCAGCTGCTGGTGAAGTGGTGCATTACGCTTAAGCTAAATTACTGTAATGGACGATGTGACATCATTTTCTGAGTTATCGACACACAATTTTTACACACGTGTTCAAGAGGGTGGCCTCTATGTGACCCAATAGTAGTAGTTTAGTAGTTTCCAGTCCCTGACTACTTCAAAAGTGTAACTGTCTTTGATTGAATATTGCTTTGTTGGTTTTTTTCGCATAAATCTGCAATTTTTGATTTTTTTCAAAACTTAAATTCGATCATTGGGTAACGCATGTCCATAGATCATGTGTACGAAATCTTGGTTCATTTGTAATTTTGGTTGATTTTAAGATGATTTTTTAAGTTTTCGCAAAAGTTTCACTGTATACCAAAATCTATCCTGACGGACATTATGGGTCCCAATGGCAAAAATGTTCAGCATGCAAAATAAGGCATGTACACCAAGTTTCAGAATATTTCATCCATTGGGGCGGCCATGACAAGCGTTTAACTAAGACCGGAACTTATAGCGCCACCTATGGGAATTTCGGCACCAATCTTTTTGGAGACCTGCTTACCGGGGA
Source organism: Molva macrophthalma (assembly GCA_027123675.1). Lineage (NCBI taxonomy): Eukaryota > Metazoa > Chordata > Actinopteri > Gadiformes > Lotidae > Molva > Molva macrophthalma. Next base: position 7,612,733 of record JAOPJO010000008.1, on the reverse strand, counting down.
TACATATATAAACCCCAAATTTGAAAACTTTTGACAAGTCCACCGCTGAGATATAGGCGTTATCAATCCAGAATAAGAGCCAACCGGGGCATAACAATAGGTATCCACAGATACACTGTGAATACCTAAATACAAAGACCCCGGGTTTAATATAAACAATAGTAGTACATAAACACAATAGACCCTTTTTTTATTTTTTGTGGTAGCTGTAGTTTGCCTCTGAATCAAACAGAAACACACAGAGGGGTCCACCACACACAGCTACCTGCAGGGCACTTGGTTGGGGACCCCGGCGCCATGGTAGAAGAGGCAGGAGCCACGCTTGACATGCAATTAGGTAGACAGAAAGGGATCCCGTTGTTCCGTCTGAAAGGGTAACAAAGGACAACAGGTTGTTTGATTAGAAAAAACATATTGACCATATGTCAATAATATACACGCCGACGTAATCGCTTTTCATTTCTTTTCACTGTAGACCTTAGCGTGGATAGGCCTACGGGGCCAGCCGAGTGTTTACTTGCGCTAACAGGCAGGCTGAGTCTCCAAGCCCTTCATTAGGTTCCTGGGACTCATCTGTGGGACCGCTCCACCCCCGAGCTCCTGTGGTCTGATGAAACTACTCATCCCATAATAGTGAGTCATCCAGCCGGAAAGGAGAAAGAAGAGGAGATTTGGGAAACCTATATATCCCTCATTAGGTTTCCAAAATCTCTCCTTCCTATAGGATGTGGATTAGTTAACAAGTTTGTTTGCCGTCTTTACACTTCAACCCTCTATCAATCTAGTGTTGACACACTACCATCACCCATGTAAAATAACAACACACTAACACAATGTCTACCCAAATATCTGTTCCCCTTAAAAATAAATGAAAGAAGAAATATAATTTAAAACAAACTAACCAACCAACAAACAAACAAAGCTGTTGAGCTCAGATTGATATAATCAATTAAAAAGTAAAAGCATTTTTATAACTACTATTTCACTAGGCCTATTGTTTAGGCCTAGTCGTAATAGTTTTAATAGTAGGATATAGTAGCCTAGTAGAAGAATAATTAGTATTGATATCAGTATTAGTATTATAATTGGTATTAATATTGGTTATATCATAATTGCAATTAACCATTCTAAGTTTTCTATAATAACAATAATGTTTATTATTATTATTTGTATTATTTCCGACGAGCGACTGCAAGCCCTTTCTCCATGGAGCTCTGCTCCTCCCTGACATCACACAGCCGATCTGTTGTTAGTCGGTGTGTCCGTGAGCACAATTAAAAAGTGTTTGTTCCATCGCCTCCTCTGGGAATACCTGCTGGCATGACGCTGTGCACCCCCCCCTCTCCCTGCACCCCAGGTGCCCAACATGGCCCCCAAAGGCCCCTCACCAAGGAAACTCTGTAACAACAGGGCTCCGATTGGCTGAAGAGGAGAGAAGGGAAGCCGGGAGAATTAGAGAAGTGAACGAGTCCACCTTCTATACCGCGGCTTTCAAGTCTCCTTCCTCTACCTCCTCTTCATCATCATAGTCCTTTAGGTTGTCAACACAGTCTAACACTCAGGTTTAAATACTTGTTGAATATTTAAACTTGTATATTTAAGTGTTTATTTATTATCTAGCCTACTTGTTAATATTGAGCGATATCTTGATTACCATTTTCTATCTCACTGTCTGTCCAGAATTTTTGGTAAACATGAGCATGTAGTTTTATTATTTTAGTTTAAGTCTACATGCATGAGTCAATATAAGATTCATTATCCATGGTTGACGATGACAATCGATGATATGATCATACCGTGCAATTATTTGGTCTTGAAACACATTGATAAAGACAGAAGTTTTTTGTTTTGTTATTTGGTTGTTGGGTTCTGTGGTGGTAGAGCTAAAAGGAACACACAGACACAGAGAGAAATGCAAAGATAACTATCAATATCAACTTTCTGCCACCCCTATAATGAACCCCATAATAACCACAGACCAGGCTACACACAAACACAACAAATACAATATTACCAATATTGTTATGATTAAGTCTGTCATATAAAGTTAATAAAAATATATAACAAACCTTAATCAAAGAAGGACCTGCTCACTTGCTGTCAGATCCCAGAGTATCTGCCAGCTGGCGGTGAAGGGAATGCTCTCTCTTTCTATCTATCTCTCTCTCTCTCTCCCTTGCTCTAGCTCTTCTGTTTCTCTGTATCTTTCTCTCTTCTGTATCTCTGTATATCTCTCTCTCGCTCTCCTTCTTCTCTGTTCCCCCTGTGTCCTCTCGCTCTCTCTCTCTCGCTCTCTCTCTGCTGACTACTCTGTAGTGGCAAGCCTAATCGTTAGAAACCCCCCTCCCCCACCACCCTGTACCCCCAGCATCTCTGTAGGGGAGTGGTTAGAGGGCTAGAGGGGGGTTGCTAGGTAACTCGTTAGATGGATGCACAGGGACTTTGTGCAGCTCAGGCATACTAGCGACAGGGCCAATATTTGTACAATATAGTTCACCTTTGACTTCCATAACACAATAACCTTGAAAGTATTTGTGGATGCGGCTGGTGAGCAGTTGACTGGGGCAGGTGTTGTGTGTCGTAAACCTTTCCTTTCCTAAGTGATATTTTCACAGATACTGATAGTCCTTTTAACTTTGCAGAGGTATAGACCCATAAACAGAAAATATGAACCATCTAACTAAGCGCTCACTTTTAGAAGCAAGAAGGGAAGTTGTTGTACTCGGACCCCGCCCGGAATTAAGGCATAAAATCCCTAGAATTTGGAAGCAAAACTCTACACCTGGTGATTACAGGTTCAGGGGAGCCATGATGAGTTGGACGCAGGCCTGGAGGCTGGTCGCGGGGCATGGGCAGCTGGGACTGTCCTGTGTGTTCTTGCCTGGTGGTTCTATAGGAAAGCACCAAACACCCAGGTGAAATCAAAACCCCACTTGGTGCCAGCTGTGGAAGCCCCCCCGATGACTACAATTACCTCTTTGTCCCGCGCCAAGAACGTAGAATTCCTGGGCAACAAACAAAAGGCACCTGTAAGAAGTCATGTGACAGAATGCCTTTCTGGACCGGGAAGCCCTATCTTTTTTTGTGAATGTTTTTTTGAAGATTGTGTGTCTGAATTGTAGAGCATATGTTGGTTTATGTCACTGTTTCGCATTTTGAGTGTTGGTTAAATTAAACTAACTAAAATTAAATTAAACTCACTATTAATAAAAAATATTTACGTTCATGCTATTTTTTACATATACTTTATAAAACTATTCATGTCCGTTGATGTAACAATATCTACATCTGATATGTGTCTGTCTGACACAAGAGATGGAACATAATAAGACTATTATTCTCCTCTCTACACAAATGACACATCACAACAACAACTCACACTTTGTTGTTTGTTCTCAGCTCCACCAGCATATATACAAATTAAGACATTTTCCTGATCATGGTAAGATCATCTGCTCCTCCCTGAAAATGCAAACGCACTGTTTATAAGGATCATATTTTTTGCATATTTAAATATTAGTTTTGTTGACATGGACATATCATTATAATGATATGCTTGCTGCAACTGTTTGAATTTGAATCTACAGCCTACTCCTAAACTGCGCTGCGCTGAGCCAGATAAAAAGATAAATGAGAAAGAGGAGAAATAGGCAAACTTTTTACAAATTATTTTGGATTTCATATCAATATTCTCAATGTTTGTCATACTCTTTGTTTGTTCAAGAGATGAGATTGTTAGCAAGCGTGTCATGCCCTATATGAACAATAGACCAACACAATAGAGCTGTTTGCTGGCAGATCAGGAAATTGATTATTTCCTACGCCTATTCATTCACCGTACTTATCCAGGCAGTGAAATATTGCAGGGTCATATTTTGTTAAAATGGGCAGCTTTACTTTGAAACCAAATACACCTCTCTATTGCATAATCAATGAAAGAACATCATAGTTTATGGCTTCACTACAGCCTTTCCAAAGTGAAACTCTTTCCACTCATCCTCAGGGAAGACAAGTTGGCTTTCTGATGACGATGGAACATGAACTTTAAAGGGGTGATATTATGCTTTTTTGGGGTTAATAATTTAATTTGGGGGTACTACTAGAATAGGGTTACATACCTTGATGTTAAAAATACACCTTATTATTCTCACAATGTACATTTCTGCAAAACCAATTTCAGCATGTTTAAAAAATGCGCTGTTTTGAATCATGTCGCTTTAAAGCCCCCCTCCCGAGTAGGCCAGTCTGCTGTGATTGGTCAGCACACCCACTCAACAAAACTATAAATTGTATCACTTACTACATTACTCCTTTTTTTGTTGTATCTTCGAGGCTAAGAATAAGGCTAACGTTGCTTGTTTTGGGAAATAAAGCAGCCTCCGCTTCACGTTGGGTTCCTGCATCAATCTGTTGTGATTAGTACATTCGCTGTACATGATCTTTTCCGCTGTTTTATATGAACTTTTCAAACACCATTGTATTTGAAATATATTTTGCGTCCTGGATTAATAATATGCCCTATGCAATGATGTTGCCTCAGGAGTTATTTGCTTTATTATAAAACACTATTTGTTGTTCAGCACTTATTTTTCTTATTGGATTGTAAGACGAATGAAGCAGCTTCCAGTCCACCCTACATGCAGACCTTTTGAGGCGTAGGACAGAAGAAAAGTATGTTTTTATTACATGTAATGAGATACAACTGTCTAAAATAAAACCGAAACAGTAATGTTTCGATTTTATTTTAGACAGTTGTATCTAATTATTAAACCATATGACCCAAATAACGAATGAAGACATGACAAATTCATGTTTTGCAAATGTACACTTCACAGAAGCATCCCTGTATATACACAGTAAACACAGTTTTCAACAGGATTGGTAATATATCCTCTCCATGCAGGCGTTACAGGTATCTGTCCTATCACAGCTTTGTCAGCTGGTGCTACTTGGGACGGAATGTCAGGGTGGTCATCCCGTCGTGTGTGGTGCTCCGGATATGCCAGGAGTTTCCTGATCCGGCTGGACAGTATGTAGGGGTCCGGCCGCCCCTGGACTGAAGGGGGAGAAATGGCAGGCAACAACTTCCTCCTTTGGGGGTCCCTCATACTGGGATGACAGGTCTGCGGGGATGGGGATCGTCTTCAACAAATGGTGATGGGTCCTCCAACACCTCATCAAAGACCAGGCTCAGCAGGGCCTCCACATAGTCTGCAAAACATTGCAGTCTATTAGTCACTTTGTGTTGTAGTACTTTTCTTAGTTCCATGTACATATGTTACATGTGGCAATAATTATATAAATTATTTGTCTGTTTTTCTGTTGGTAATAAAAAAATATATACATTTTACAACTTAATGTATGTAGGGTGTATTTTGATTGGCTTTGTGGTTCTGGATCCAAGTCACAAAGACCTAAGACACAGGGCACATCAGACTCAATAAGCCAAGGATGTGCAAAACACAACAGCTAAATAAAAACTCTACATTCTCCTAAGGACACGCAAAGCGATGATCAAGAGAATAGAGCGAGTCTGTAACTTCTGACTCAACCCGTATTTCATAGAATCCTTGAAAATGGGCGATGCATAACAACAAGGCCCCTCATACGTCTCCCAACGAGAAGCGGTAGGAGGAACCTGCTGGTAGGCGTAACAATGAAAGAGCCGCTAAATCGGCTTAACAAAGCAACAAAGAAGCTCTAGCTTGCCTTTGAACACACCGAATGTGCAAAACTGGCAACAAATGTATGCGACGATGGACTAAAGGTCCACACAAGCACACAAATTCACACATAACCTTCTCAATAAACGCAAAGCGTATAAGAGACAAAGGTAACATCCATTAGAAATGGATAGAGGACAGGATATTAAAGACGCCGGTTACGAACCGTAACCAAAGCCAGAATAACCGGTCTCTCTAAATCCCAGTGTAACACTTGGACGCCACCATGAGGCGAGGCCAAGACGGCGTAGCCCACATGAAATAGACAGCGACAAAGAGCAGCTAATTCGGCGTATCAACGCAGCGAAGAACCTCTAACTTGCCGGAGAACACACCGAGTGTGCAACACTGGCAACAGCCATGTACGACGATAGACTAAACGTCCACACAAGCACACATAACCTTCTCAATAAACGCAAAGCTTAAAAGAGACAGGGGTAGCGTATTCATAATGAATGGTAGAGGACAGGATATTACAACGTCGGTTACAATCTGTAACCAAAGCAAGAATAACCACTCACTCTTAATCCCAGTGTAACGCTGGGACATCAACATGAGGCGCCGCCAGACGGCGTAGCCCATATGAAAATAAACAGTGACAAAGAGCAGCTAAATTTACATAATGTAGCGAAGAAGCTCTACCTTGACGGTGAACACACCGTGTGTGCTGGCAATAAACGAATGCGATGATGGATTAACATCCACAAAAGCACACATAACCCTCTCAATAAACGCAAAACGTATAAGAGACAGGGGTAGCGTATTCATGATTAATGGTAGAGGACAGGATATTACAACGTCGGTTACAATCTGTAACCGAAGCAAGAATAACCGGTCACTCTTAATCCCAGCGTAATGCTGGGACACCACCGGGTGACAGCAGAGATAGGCTTAATTGAAGAGCAACGTTACGAATTGTAACAGCTCCGAGAGACAAGACTATATCTAAGCCGTAGAAGGGGCCCCGACTCCAACACAGAGTGGAGCCCCTTGACATGTCTAACATGTAAAACACGGATAAAAAGGGCCGGGGGAAGACCATGACGCAGCCGCTCAATTGTCCTCCACTGAAACGCCCTAGAGTAGACCCGTCGAAGCGGCCTCACCCCATGTAGAGCAGTTCAAAAGGGTCCCTGGATAACCCACACAACACGGTGGGAAGATCCCAACATGGTGTAAGCACGTGAGAAAAACAGGCTTAACACGTCTAGCCCCACGCAAGAATCTCTTGACCAGTGGGTGACTGAAAACTGGTTACCGTCACAGCCTGCGTGGACAGCCGAAACGGCTGCCACATAGACTTGATAGTGGAGAAAGCCAAACCTTTCTCCAGTAAGCACTGTAGGAAAACCAAGCCCACTCCCCACCTCACAAAGAGATGGGACAACGTGGTTGTTGTCACACCAATAAGAGAAAGCGCCCACTTCGCCGGGAACAGCCGGGAACAGCCATAGTGCCGTGCGCAATGGCCCCCCTAGCTCTGGAAACCACAGAGCTGAACGGCTCTCCGGGCCCACCAGAATGAGGGACAGATCCTCCTTTCTGATCCGCTCTAAAAAAGAGGACGGATCAGTTGAAGCGGCGGGAGCGCACACAGGAGAGGCACACAAGGTGTGCGCGCCATCGTGTCTACCTCCCAACGGGGAAGATCCTGATGGCTGAGAGAGAACCACAACCTGCAGTGGGTGTTCTCTATGGACACGGAAAACGTCCACCTGAGCCGTTCCGAACCTTACAATGTCGGGATTGTGTAACCGTCACTCATCTCGGCGGGGACCACCATGAGACATGAGGTCCGCCCTGAAGTTCTGGGCCCCCGTGATATGCAGGGCCCTTAGGCTGAACAGATTCTGATGAGCCCAAAGCCAGAGCTCGACCGCTGCTCGGTCGAGAGCAGAGGAGCGCCATGTTGGTTTATGTAAGCCGCTTATGGTTTATGTGAGCACCCTGAGCTTGTGTCGCCTGGAATCCAACCTCCGGCGAGCAAGCCACCGCTGTAGTCTGCACAAAAAAGGGCAGACGCAGGGGAACCACGGGGTGGGCAGCGGTCATCAGCCCCAACAGGTGCATGATAGACAGTGCGGTCACGCTCCTGCGAAAGCGAGTGAGAGCCAACAGGACCTCATCTCGCCGAGGAGGCGAGAGCGGAGAGGCTGTCATCGTGGCTGAGTCTAGGCAAAGCCCCAAGTAGACTAGCCGACGGCTGGAGAGCGGGGACCTCTTTCCCAGTAAATGGCGAAACCCAAGGAAGAGTGATGATTTATCACTGTCATGGTGACTCTTCTCGCAGCTTCCTCTAAGTGCCTCAGGACAAGTAGATCGTCAAGATAAAAAATAAAAAAACACTCTATGAGGAGGAGCACGGGGCCAGAGAGTGACCGGATGGCAGGCACTGTCATACATACACCACGTATATGAAGGCAAGCAGGGAATCTCCTGTGAGCCTTGAGAATAGGGACATGGAAGAAAAACATCCTTGGGATCCAAGGCCCCTTTGTCTGGCCCCTCCCACCTTCACATCGTGTGTGATGGATTTGCTCGCCTGCAAGAGGAGAATTCCACTGCAGGGCGGGCCGAAGCGACTGAGCGATAGAGGACCATGCCACGAGCGTAACGGGCCAACGGGCTAACGGGCCAAAAACAAAACCATTTACGGCAGCTCAGTTGCCACACTTAACGTTGTTATGGCAACTAGAGTGCGCTGTGGTTTGGAGCAGAGCTATTGTTTGGAGTAAAAGCGGGTTTAAACATTTATCTTTCAATTAGCAAATGACTGAAGTGAACTATTAAGGTGATACCTCCTCATCTAGGTTTGTGTAAATGACACTTTACACGGAACTCATAAACTCGTTTGCAACGTGAACTGTGCTTACATTGTGTACATTAATGTTCCCTATCACAGCGTCCCGCTCCTATCACAGGAACCTAGAATCAATATGTTCGGGGGTTGTTCAGAATATTGTGTTCATATAACATGTTCATGTATTAAATACAGGATATATGCGTGCATGTTACAGAAAAGGAGATAATGCCCATAGGTTGTAAAGAAGCGGATATATACGATAACTGGGGGGCGGGGAGATTCCGAACAAAATTGATTTTAAACAGAATATAGCCTACCCCGATTATAGTCCCTCAACACCCCCAAATAAGCATGAAAAATGCCACGACCAGTTGACAGTTAACTAAACATCAAATACAATCACTGAATGAAGATTATGACAATGAAAGGCACATTTCTAACTAGAACTGGTATCAAAACGCATTTATTGCATTTTTTGGTATCAAAATGCAATATTAACAATGTTAATATTGCATTTTCCAGTGATAATCAAAAGAATGTCAGCCATGTTTGGTGTTCAGCGATAGCAGCGTCCATAGCAATCACCATAGCAACGATAGAAAACATAGGCATGTCACATTTTTAGAGCCGTTATTGTAAAACTACTATGTTTTCCACTGTGGGCCAACGCAGTTATACTACATTTTGGTGTGAGACTGGGTTGAAGGGACGTGGCTAGTTATCCATAATACTGTAGGGAGCGACGGGGTGAGATGTAGAATGACTCAAGAGAGTGGTTTCGAATCAAAACGAGCGGGTTTTATTTCACCTTCTTAACACAGATTACTTCAACAACCTACTTTGCAAACTCTCCAACCAAACTTAACCGAACCAAACGCCGGGAAAACCCTGAACCTCCCCTTTCGGTTGCGACCTCCCCCTCAGGCATGCTGGGAACTGTAGTACCTCACATTCCCCGGGACGCTACACTGCCCCCACCAAAGGGGTTAGCTGTCCTCAGCAACCCACGAGTCAATCACGAAGTCCCGGAGGTGTCGGGGACGCTGGCGCTGCCGTTGGAGTCGCCTTGGGGGCTCCGCCACGGCAACAGTGGCAGGGTTGGCCTCTTGAGGCTGGTCCTCAGCTCCCGATACCACCCCAGTTGGAGCCAGGGGCCGGTAAGGGGCGAGCCGGTCGCGGTGGAGGGCCACCACCCGGTTCCGCTTGACCAGCCGCACCCTGTACACTACGTCTGATAACTGCTCCAACACGGTGCAAGGGCCTGCCCACAGGCTCTACAGCTTGGGGGAGATGCCCTTACAATAGACCCACACCTGGGTCCCGGATGCAAAGCGGGCGTTCCCCTGCAGCGGGCGGCGTAGGCCTGTTTCTGTCGGGTCCCGGTGTCCGTTAAGGCCTGCCTGGTCAAACCATTCACCTCCCGTAGCCCACGGTGGAGGTAGCCCAAGCAAAGCTCCCCCCCCACTTTTGGCTCTGGGGGCGGCCCAAACAGCAAGTCCACTGGGGTACGGAGCTCGTGTCCGAACATTAGTGCTGTGGGAGTGCACTTGGTGGACTCCTGAACTGCCATCCGATACGCCCACAGGACCAGGGGCAGATGGAGATGGTCCCAGTCCTGCTGCCGACTGCTGGTCAGGATTGCGAGCTGGGTGGCCAGCATGAGGTTGAACCGCTCCATCAGACCGTCGCTTTGGGGGTGCAGAGGCGTAGTCCTTGTTTTCTTGACCCCCAGCCGCCGGCAGACCTCACCGAAAACAGCAGCCTCGAAATTCCGCCCCTGGTCACTGTGCAACTCCTCTGGTGCACCGAAGTGGCAGAACATCTTGTTGACCAGGTGTTCAGCAGTGGTAGCGGTGGTCTGGTCAGGGACCGCGTACGCCTCTGGCCACTTGGTGAAATAGTCCATGGCCACGAGTACGTAGTGGTTCCCAGGATGTCGACGCTCACCCGCTCCATGGGGGACCCCACCTGGTACTGCTGTAGTGGGGCATGCGAGTGCAGAGTACATCCCTTCTTGGCAATACAGGAATCGCACCGATGGACGAAAAGGTCCACGTCCTGGCGACACCCTGGCCAGTAGAACCAAGACCGGAGTCGGCGGAGGGTCTTGGTGATCCCGAAGTGGCCCGCCTACCGAGCCATGGACAAGCTGAAGGGCACAGGGATGCAGCTGCCGAGGAACCAGGAGCTGGGGGACCTCACAGTGGCCTCCTGGGGCCCACCAGCATTGATAGAGGAGGCCGTCTCAGATGGTGAGGCTGGAATTATGGGCGTAGAGGGCCTCGGGGGTTCAGGGCTGACACCACCGCCCATGCTGATCGTTGACCCGCCTCCACCCAGGCCCGGGCAAGGGTGAGGACGGGGTCTTGGCTCTGGTCCTGCTCACCGTGCTCCCCCTCCTGAGACAGTACCACACCAAGACCTACATTGCTGGTGTCGGTGTCAACAATGAACGGTCATTGGGGGTCTGGATTGGGGGCCTCGTTGAGCGCTGCCCAGAGTGTGACAAAGGCAGTAGCACAGTCCTCTCCCCACTGAAACACCTGGCTTTTCTGGGTAAGTCGGTGCAGAGGCCCAGCGATGGTGGCAAAGTCTTTGATGAACTGTCGGTAGTATGATGCCAGGCCCAGGAAGCTTCTCAGTTCCGCAATGTTCTTCGGGCCAGTCTCTTACCGTAGCGACTTTTGCAGGGTCCGTGGCCAACCCCTCACCACTGACAACGTGGCCCAGGAAGGCCATCTCCCGCCGGAATAGGTGGCACTTACTGGGGTGGAGGCATAGACCGGCCTGACAGAAGACGCAGAAGACTTCCCTCAGATTACCTACGGCGCCCTCGAACTCCGCAGCGTGGACAAGTAGGTCGTCGAGGTAGACCACACAGCAGCTTCGAGGGAGGTCAGCCAGGACTCTTTCCATGAGGCATTCAAAGGTAGCCGGGGCATTGCACAGGCCAAAAGGCATCACCTTGAACTGCCAAAGCCCCTGGCCGATGGAGAAGGCAGTTTTGGGACGGGCCTCTGGTGTCAGCTCCACCTGCCAGTAGCCACTGCGGAGGTCGAGGGAGCTGAACCAGTGGGACCCCCATGTGATCAAGGGCATCGTCGATGCGGGGCAGCGGGTAGGAGCCTTTGAGGGTGACATCGTTGAGGCGGCGATGGTCCATGCAGAAATGCCAGGTTCCGTCCTTTTTCCTGACTAGGACGGCTGGGGCTGCCCATGGACTACTGGGGGTTTCGATGATGCCCGCCTCCACCATCTCCCGGATCTTCTGCTCAGCCGCCAACCGCTTGGCTAGAGGAAGACGACGTTGGCGGAGGCGGATGGGGCGAGCATCACAGATGTCGTGTCGCACCAAGTTGGTGTGTGTGCAGTCCTCATCCTTGGCAGTAAAGATGTCAGAGAACGCCTCCATCAGCTCTTGCAGCTGGCCCCTCTGGTCAGCCTCCAGACCCTCCAGCTCCTCTCGAACAGGTCCCCCACGGCCTGCCGGGTCTCAGCTGACGGTGGTGGCGTGGAGGATCCCTCAACTGCTGGCGGAGACGTGGAGGACCCCCAGGCTACTGGCGGAGACATGGAGGACCCCCGGGCTGCAGGCGTCGACGTGGAGGACCCCCGGGCTGCAGGCGTCGACGTGGAGGACCCCTGGGCTGCTGGTGACAACGGAGAGGGCTCCCCGGCCGCTGGCGGTGATGTGGGAATCTGTTGTGCCTCACTGCTGGTGTGGAGTATCACCGCCCCTATGCTCAGGTAAAGCTTGGCCCTGGGCACGTCCACCGTAGCTTCCCACTTGGTCCAGTCCAATGATGCAGAGGTCCTGGATGTTGGCCAGCCAGAACCGGTGGTCCGTGCCGTTGCCAGCAACAGACACACAGAGAGACCCCTTCACGAGCATTGAAATTGAAATGCATTGGTATAAATGTCATTCAGTCCAGCACGAAAACAGTCTGAGAAATGCTCCCATTCAAAATGCATTGGTTTAAATGTCGTTCTGTGTAGCACGAGAAAGTCTGAGAAACGCTCCCATTCAAAATGCATGGGTTTCAATTTCATTCTGTGTAGCACGAAAAAAGTCGGACAATCGTGCTCTTGGACACGATTCAATAGATTAATTTTCATGACTATGAGCACAAAATCGTGTGATACCTGGTTGGCATATTAAGTCTTCAGTAAATGAATTTCAGGAAACACATTTGCATTTATTGACCCTTTCATATCTTGCAGGATTTAATGCAGTTTAAATTGAGCAAATGTAATCTTCGCGAGGTACTACTTCTGTTTTACAGTAGTAAAAGCAAGAGCTGCTGGGGCACATAGCCGAGAAGCTGTTGCTGCTGAGGCTGGTATCCAGGATGCTGCTTCTGAAACTGGGGCTGGTAGCCAGGAAGCTGCTACTTGTAGCTAGGAGGCTGCTGCTGGGGCTTGTGGCTAGGAGGCTACTGGGGCTAGTAGCTAGGAGGCTGCTGCTTCGACTGCTGGGGCTTGTAGCTAGGAGGCTGCTGCTGCAGCTGCTGGGGCTTGTAGCTAGGAGGCTGCTGCTGCGGCTGCTGGGGCTTGTAGCTAGGAGGCTGCTGCTGCTGGGGCTTGTAGTTAGGAGGCTGCTGCTGCGGCTGCTGGGGCTTGTAGCTAGGAGGCTGCTACTCCTGGGGCTTGTAGCTAGGAGGCTGCTGCTGCGGCTGCTGGGGCTTGTAGCTAGGAGGCTGCTGCTGCGGCTGCTGGGGCTTGTAGCTAGGAGGCTGCTGCTGCGGCTGGGGCTTGTAGCTAGGAGGCTGCTGCTGCTGGGGCTTGTAGCTAGGAGGCTGCTGCTGCTGGGGCTTGTAGCTAGGAGGCTGCTGCTGCGGCTGGGGCTTGTAGCTAGGAGGCTGCTGCTGTGGCTGCTGGGGCTCGTAGCTAGGAGGCTGCTGCTGGGCTACATAGTTAGGCTCCTCCGGCTCATCAAACACGTTGCTGTAAGCTGTTATGCATACTTGTTAGTACATGGATACCTGCCTGTTTCAATTAATATTGTTGTATTAAACTCACCGTGTACTTGACAACCCACAGCAAGTAGTAGAGATAATCGCAGTACCCTGGTAGATACATTTAAAGAAATGCATTAAATCCATGCTACTGATTAATCAGATTAATCGGAGTAAAGTACTCAAAAATAAGCAAATCACCTTATTAGAAAGGCCATGGTTGCTGTGGAGAGCAACTGTGTGCCTGGCACACAACAACAACTACAACTCACTGAAATGAGAAATGTCTCAATACAGAATCGAGTCAGCTGTTGAAGGGTTAAACAATTATTTACATCCAATCACTTTGTCTCTGTCACTGATTGGTTTGAAACAAGGTGCACCTCAATCATAATCACTGTGCTTAATGAGTTTGGACAGCTGACTTGACTTCTATACATGTTGTTATTATTATTATGCATATGTTGTTATATATATATATGAGGAAACAATATGTATGAATGCACTGGAAGCAATATGACATAGAGCGGGAATAACTTCAAGTGTGTTAGAGAGGCATGCAGTGTTTTGTAGAGAAGAAGAAGATGTTGATTAGTGTGGCTTGTAATGGCTAATCCACATCCCACCAAGTGTTTAACTAGGGGCCGTCTGTTCTAGGCCATGTTCAGAGTATCATGCTCCTGGATGTATTAGTTGGAGTATTACATGATGTTGCTACTTTAGTCGTAAGGAAAGCACGTAGTTAATGTATTGACTGTAGTTCCTAGTCTTGGCTGCTGTTTTAGTGTGTTTCAGAGTGAGTGGGGGGCTCTGCACATCGTACAGGAGGAGCTCATCTCACGAGACCTCATCTCCAGGACCCTTTTCAACACACTCTGGGCAGCCATGTTATAGAGGAGAAGCCTCCTGCTAGAGGTCTAGAGGCGGAGAAGCCTCCTGCTAGAGGTCTAGAGGAGGAGTCTCCTGCTAGAGGTGGAGAGGCCTCCTGCTAGAGGTCTAGAGGAGGAGAAGCCTCCTGCTATAGTATAACCAAGTTATTGTAGGAACTCCAGAGATCGCCCTGCTGCATATTACATCTTCAGTAAATGAACTTCAGGAAATACATCTGCATTTATTGACCTTTTCATATCTTGCAGGATTTAATGCAGTATCCAGGATGCTGCTTCTGAAACTGGGGCTGGTAGCCAGGAAGCTGCTGCTTATAGCTAGGTAGCTGCTGCTGGGGCTAGGCTGCTTGTAGCTAGGTAGCTGCTGCTGGGGCTTGTGGCTAGGCTGCTGGAAGCTAGGAGTCTGCTTCTTCACCTGCTGCTGCTGGTAGCTAGGAGTCTGCTTTGGCTGCTGGGACTGGTAGCTAGGCTGCTGGCAGCTAGGCTGCTGCTGGGACTGGTAGCTAGGCTGCTGGTAGCTAGGCTGCTGGTGCTGCTGGTAGCTAGGCTGCTGGTGGTAGCTAGGCTGCTGCTGCTGGCGGTAGCTAGGCTGCTGCTGCTGCTGGTGGTAGCTAGGATGCTGGTGGTAGCTAGGCCGTGGTACTAGCTAGGCTGCTGCTGCTGGTGCGAGCTAGGCTTCTGCTGGTGGCTAGGTTGCTGCTGGTGGCTAGGCTGCTGCTGGTAGCTAGGCTGCTGCGGCTGCTGCTGGGGCTTGTAGCTAGGAGGCTTCGGCTGCTGGTAGCTAGGCTGCTGGTAGCTAGGCTGGGGCATATAGCTAGGAGGCTGCTGCTGAGGCTACTGGGGCTTGAAGCTAGGAGGCTGCTGCTGCGGCTGCTGCTGCAGCTTGTAGCTAGGAGGCTACTGCTGCTGCGGCTGCTGGGGCTTTTAGCTTGGAGGCTGCGGCGGCTGCTGCTGCGGCTTGTAGCTAGGAGGCTACTGCTGCTGCGGCTGCGGCTGCCGGGGCTTGTAGCTAGGAGGCTGCTGCTGCTGCGGTTGCGGGGGCTTGTAGCTAGGCGGCTGCTGCGGCTGCTGCTGGGGCTTGTAGCTAGGAGGCTGCTGCGGCTGCTTGGTGCTAGGAGGCTGCTGCTGCGGCTGTTGCTTGTAGCTAGGAGGCTGCT
>JAOPJO010000008.1:7578850-7588992 GCA_027123675.1 Molva macrophthalma | reverse complement strand
CCACTCACTGTCGACCCCCCCCCCCACCCCCCCCCCATGCGACCAGCTGAGATCAGAGGTCAGACTGGGTGTTCAAGAAGACCGCAACGACCCAGTGGACTCAAACACCAACACCACCATATCAGAGTCTGAGGAACACTCAAGTAAATAGCAATAACAATAATAGCATAGTAATAAACTGTATTTGTATAGAACTTTTAGAAGTAATTTACAGTATTTTTATTTCTTGGACTGAGATAGTCATCTAAATGTTCATTATTCAGAAAAGGCTTGATCCGTAAGGGTAACTGTTCGTCATCTAAGTTCTAGAAAATCTGAACCGATATTGGCAGTATGAAACAGCATGTTTGGCGGATGCCTAATCTAAATTGAACCCCCCAAAACACTCAGGCGCCCAAACAAATCACTTGGACGTCATGGCGAGTTTGACAAGCTCCCCCTGCCCCAGCAGCCTATGGGATGATCAATCTTCCTGCACAGCCCCTTCTTGCTCCAGGACTGAGTCTGTGATGTCTTCAAACATCAGGTAGGTCACCTCAACTCCAAACTGTTTTGGCAAAGGAAATCCTGCTATTAGGAGGGGGCAGGGTAGTCTCTAGAGATTAGGGTGTTTGACCCCCAGCCAAAAAGGTTCTGGGTTCAAACCCCAATGTCCGCAGTCTACCATAGGCATCACTAAGCAAGATACCCTAACCCCTACCTGCTCCTTAATGAGCAAAAAACTCACTGTAATTTGCTTTGGATAAAGGTGATAAATGAATCCCAGCACCTATTTGATGTTAGAAATAGAAGTATCAGGTTGTATATATATGTTTTTTTTCAAGATTTACCATGTAAAGGTGCTTGCACTCTGCTCCAATGAACACCAACATGAGGCCAGTGGGCCATACCGTTTGTTGGCTGTTGTCGGATGAAGGTTTTGGTTGGCGAACATGTTAAATCGGCATTGGCCAACCTGGGCCATCATTCTACAGTTGGGTATCTGTTGTCTTTTGGGGCCTTTTCAAGCACCTTCAGAATGATTTGCAAACTAAGAGGATAATCGACGGTTCTCTCCCAGCGTAGCTTCAAGGAGAAGCTTGCGGGCGTGTCGTCGATGCTTCGCGCCACATTCCCCGATGGACCTGCAGCTTGGCCACCGGGTCAGAATCATGCTGCCGTCAGGGCGGATCAGCACTGGCATCGTCCGCTACCTGGGCTTCCTACAGGGCGAGCCAGAGCTCTGCCTGGGGGTGGAGCTGGCGAGCCCTGATCGTGCTTCACGACAAGACGGCAGCCATCGGGGCCAGAGCTACTTCCAGTGGTAAGCCATCCAGTTGTATGTCTCAAGGAACTGTGTTGAGACGGCCAAGGGTGGCAATGTGTCATTGTAAGTGTTGCTTTGTAGACTTCTTAAGCTTTTTTTTTTTAAATTATTCCAGTTGCAATCATGTCTTTTATTGGGGTTTAAGGATATGTAAGCGACCTGTCGAGCTGTGTATAAGTGAGAGAAAAATGTGCACTATTTAAGAGCTGACCTAACAAAGCCCACTTCACAAGAACCTTGAACCCCACTGACATTTGTTTGTGTTCTTTCTGACCCCCTGTTCAATTATTTGCATATTCTATCAAGTGAATAGTTGTATTACTCTACACAAGAAGCGTAATTTATCTTGTGCTGGTGAAATCCTGCTGATGAGTGATCCTGCTGATGAGTCAGGGCCTAGGGCTGCCCAGAGCAGCGCTAGGCCCTGCCCTGGGAACATGCATGCCGTGCATACTTTTACTTTGAAGTGTCTCAAGTAAATATGCAAATAAACACAGCTTGAGGACAATGCATCTAAACCACAATAACCACTGGTTCTAACACTGGTGCCAATTCATTTATTTGGTTTAAACATTACATTCCAATTTGTTGTTTTTGCATTTTCAATTGTAATGTGTGTCTCAATTGTGTGTTATTGTGTGTGTGTTTTAATACTAAATATATTTTGGATTTCTTTTTCTGTTTCTCTGGGCAGCGACCCAGGCTACGGTGCCTTTGTGTCGTTCAGCAAACTCCTGATGGCCTGGGAGTAGAATTGCCACATGGAGGAGTAGACTGTACCTGATCTGGCTGTTACTGGACCTGATCTGGTCGGCACTGGTTTCAACTGGACTGTACTGGATTGATCTGGTCTGTACTTGTTTGATCTTGTTGGTGCCAGTTTGATCTAGTTGTTACTGGTCTAAGGTTCGGATCTGGTCCATACTGGTTTGATCTAGCTGTTGCTGGTTTGCTCTGGTCATACTCATTACTGGTCTGATCTGTTTGGTACTGGTATGATCTGGTGGTCTCATCTGGTCTGTACTGGTTTCATCTGGTCTTTACGGGTTTCATCTGGTCGTAACCGGTCTGATCCGGTTGTTACCGGTTTGGTCCGATTGTTACCAGTTTGATCTGTTCAGTAATGGTTTGATCTGGTCGTTACTGATTTGATCTGATCAAAACTGCTCTGATCTGGTCGGTGTTTGTTTGATCTGGCCGGTACTGCTACTCACTACCAATCATGTCAAGATTTGGGATTATTAGTGTTATGAATGAAACGGAGGATTTGCAATATAAACTTACTTGTTCTTATTTACAAAGCTAATAATAGGCAAGCAGGTAGGGGAAGAATGTTTTGTTTTATTGTTTGTTATTGTGTTTATTTAATTGTTATCATGCATTTGTGGACTTTATTTCAATGTTTCTGTAGAATACTAAGATGTAAAAATAAATCCAGACAGGTTTAAACATAGACTTGTTGTTGTGGGGCTTTTTTCAGGAAGTGGTTTACTGCTTTGTCAATAAAGTTAATTGTTTGTTTAAATATACTTCCTTATGGCAAAGCCAGAGGCTGGCATGGCAGGCATGCAGGTGTTCTAGGTTTCCTTGTGGGAAACCTAGACAACGCCCACATTCCAATTTTAATTCATCCATATACCAGACCAAAGGAAAGATGTGCAAAGAGCTTTAGAACAACAATGGAAGTCTACGCAACCAAAGATAACTTACTAACCAGAGAAGAACCAAGAATTACGCCATCAATCAAAGCAGCACAATGATTTTAGACCACAATCTTTATTTATTTCATCAACTCTATATAGTCAAGCATATACTTTTCACTTTAAAGTGATAAAGTGATAATTCATGATCTTGAAGACAAGAACTACCGGAGGCCCTTAAAAATATTAATCGACTAATCTACGATACTAATTATGCAAGAATATTATTAGGTTGATTCTGAGGGAAAAAAACGGAATGAGTTTATGCTGGGCTTCAGGTGGATGCAATGGACACTAGTCCCACTAGAACACCTCATAACCATTATTGATCAGTACATCTACAATAGTGCAGGACATCTGGGCATAAAATTAACATAAATGTAACATTCTATAACAAATCTCTGATATTTACAATGTTCTCTATGTGGGATGCACACCGAGAAAAGGACATATCAAAAAGAAAAAGGGGAACGGCGCGAAAAAAAAGGCTTGAAAGTGTATTATTACCGGTCCCAACAGAGCCTGGACCTGCCAAGGCGGACGTCCACGCAGGTCCGCTATTGTGTGTTTTGCGGCATATTTATGGACCCGACCCCAATGTGCACCCTGACGGCAAGTTTAGAAGCAAAATATTGCGCTTTAAATATTTCCCCCTCCAGCAGAACTTCCATCGTGATAACTGCTCTCCAAAATGCAAATCCTTGGTTCAGCTAATCCTGCAACACACATCGTGTCCATGTACACTCCTATCTGAGTTTACATGTTACATTTTGATACAAAGATGTTTACAGCAGAAAACGTTAGATACGAGGACAGAGAGACATCTTATTCATAATTTGAGGAATAAACAGTAATACAAACATCAGCCAAGACACAATATGCATCAACAGTCAAATCTCCAAACGCACGAGTGGTTCAGAAGCACAATTTCATCCTAAACATGGATAACTTGACTCAAGTGTCATACAATCAAACATTAAACAGATCCTGAACAGATCCAACCATGTCCCCCATGTAAACATAAATATACAAATACAGAGGCAATTTACTACGACATAGAGGAACAAACAACATTCGTAGATGTTGCGTTTAGACTTTTTGAGCTAGAGCTAGAAAAAGCTCTTAAACACACCAAGAAATTACATTCAGGGTGTATAAAGGGTTTAAAATAGCATGTGAGGGCATGGGGGCACACACTTCTCCAACAGTGTTATTGGTTGAAATGTTATGCCATGCCGACGCAGATTTGGTGACACAATCAAACCCTTGTGTTGGTTATACAGGAACATGAATGAGGACCTGAGACCTAAGATACATTTTGAACCAAATAAGTAAAATATATTAGGATATTTTGGCTCAATTGACTTTTGTGGTCCATACAATTTTGTGTCGTCTTTAAGCAATGGATGGTCATCACAGGTCATCACAGGTCATCACGGGTCATCACGATCTTGGAGGTGGATCTGGAGAAGATCAGAAGACCTCTCCCTGAGCTTTGAGCCTCAGGATCTCTGCTGCCAGTTTCTGGGCATCTGTGAGGTGTGGGAACATCTCCATCACTGCATCCACCTGACAGGAGAAGTTCAAAATAGCATTGACACAGGGTCCAGGAGAATCGAGTGGGTAGAGTAGTGGGTTGACAACCAGCTGAAAAGGTCCTGGGTTCACAACCAGCTGAGAAGGTCCTGGGTTCGATCCCAAAGGTCCTCAGCCTATGTTAGGCACCCTGAACGAGTTGCTTAATTCCTAAAACGTGCTGGTCTTTGTCCATTTCCTATATTGTAGCTGCTGTTTTGTAACTATCATAACAACACTAACATAAACAATTCAGTAGCAAAATTGACCGAAACCGAAACAGTGCAATCGAAGTTCAAGGCAGAATAAAGATAACAATCTTTGGCAATATATTAGCTTAAATGTATAAACAACATATAAAATAAAAATACCTCTTTATTAATAGTAAACAGCCATGTATAGTTGTACATAAACTGAACTTTGAACTATACCTGATAGGGGTTAAATATGGCTTGCAGTTTCTTGCGGAGATCAAGCCTATCAGGGTCAAAGGCTGGTGAACACGTCTGAGACGGTGCCCATGGATGAGACACGGGATCCCGGTAAGCACAGCTGGGGCCCCTGGGCTGGGAAGGACCCATCCGGTGCCCTGAGAGACTGGAGGGCCCCCTGGCCTCGTGGGGTACCGACCAGTACTTAGGCTGCTGCTGCTGGTTGTGGTTCTGCTCTCTGCCCTGCTGGGGGTGACCTGGCAGGCTGTAGTACTGGTGCATGCTGGGAGGGTAGGCATAGGGC
This sequence comes from Molva macrophthalma, assembly GCA_027123675.1. NCBI lineage: Eukaryota > Metazoa > Chordata > Actinopteri > Gadiformes > Lotidae > Molva > Molva macrophthalma. Next base: position 7,583,676 of record JAOPJO010000008.1, on the reverse strand, counting down.
GGGAAGGTGTCGTATTTGGGAATGGAGGAGGAGGAGGAGGAGGAAGAGCAGGAGGAGCGGGGGTAGGGTCCTGCGGAGGGTTCAGCATGGGGGCAGCACCCACACACGGAGCGGGGGCCGGGCCCCTCCAGATACACAGAGGGCTGCGGGGGTCTGGACCACGGAGACTGGCCGTCGCTTGAGAACTGGCTTTCGTAGGAACCCAGGCCCGAGTCCTGGGACAGCCCAGAGTAGGGGTGGTGGGAGGGGCCAGCGGGGCCTGGCCAGTCCTTTAGGGCCCAAGTGGCAGAGGTGTGGTTCTGGGTGGTCCTGCCCCCTTCCTGGCAGATCAGGAAGTTCTCCGTGACCTTGGCAGGGTGAGTGGAGCCTCGGGGCACCAGGGACGGCCAGGGCTCCGTCTCTAGGTCCAGGGAGCGCAGGTTGGATGCCAGGCCTGGGACGCAGGGAGGCCCCCTGGGTAATAGCCGGTACTTCCTATCGGGTTTGGCAGTGGACACCCGAGCCTTCTCCCTCAGCTCGTCTGCCAGGGAGCTGTAGGCCTGGTTGGCCCGCTCCGGATGGTAGAACTTACACTTGATGCCATAGGTACACTTCTTATCTGCATGGATCAGGATAGACTATGAATATGAATATGTAATAAGTCTAATAGCGTAGTACTGATTGGTGGATTCATAGATTGGTTGAATCAACTCATTTTGAATGATTGAATGATAATTCATGTTTGTCAATGAGAAAATCCTAAACACCAGCTACTTATGGCTATAACAATCTAAAATAATATCTCTAACACACAATATGTTAACTACTAAAGTAGAATAAGTTAAACAGAGTTTAATTCACAATTTAATTGTGATGGGAATGTTTTAGATTTGTTTTTTAAAGTGGCAAAGATTTCCATTTTGTTTACTTTGTCTTTATAATACTGCAAATGCAAGGGCTTTCATCAGTGGGCCATAGGATCCATAATCATTGTCTTACGTTATTCGGCAATAGATAGTGACTTAACAGACATTTAGTCACATGAAAATCTTCGAGATTGCAACTTTAAAGTAAATCATGAAGCAATAACATATTTTCCTATGAGGCCTAACTACCACCAGGCCTAACTAGCAGTTAAAAGATGAGAACAGAGCACTATGGATCAGGTAAAAGATGAGAACAGAGAACTATGGATCAGGTAAAAGGCGTGTGTTTGTGTGGGTCTCTGGTTGGGTCGTACCATAAGGACAGAGGGGTCTGTTGGGCTCCGACACCAGAGGCCTCTTCCTCAGGAAGTTATCGAGGCTCGGCCCGTGGCGCCCCAGAGGGTCATCAGGGGGCATGAACCTATAAACAGGAAACAGGAAATAGAAGGGACACAGGAAGCAGACAGCAGGATTGCATAAGCAATAATGGGGAATTGATATTGAAACCAGAACAGAGACACAAAAAGGAATTGTTCAGTATGTGATCCATTATATTTGATTCAATAGACTCTAATTTATGCAAATAATTTACACAAGGTAATAGTACAATTTACACAAAAAGGGGATTATAAAAACAGCTTAAAGGGGTAAACAAATATGTTTACATCCATTTTACATCCCCAACAAAAAGCCTAAAAACAAACAGCAGCATGAGAAAAGCCAGCCGGCTTGAAGCGGCCGAGAAGCTCCGAGACTTACTTATCGTTGACGAAGGAGTACATGAGCAGTCGCTCCTCGATGCACTTCCTCCACTCGGGCCGCTCCGCCTGCAGGTCCTGGTAGGTGTCGTTGGACACGATCACGGCGTCCAACTCATACGCCAGCTTCACGATGAAGCGGTCATCGTAGCAGACCACGCGCTTCCCGCCCACGCGACGCGACGGCGTGAACACCAAGATCTTCCTCTTCTCCAGCTCAGTCAGGATGTACTGGTCTGAAACGTCATCATCATCATCATCATCATCATCAACCCCACACAATCATGCCAGCCCCTTGCTTCACCACACGTCTCGACATGTCCTCTTATGTACTTCTTCACGTGCTTCAAAAGATCGGTCACACGTCTTATGTTTCTGCAGCTCAGGGTGCATTGTTCCTCATTCGTTGGTTGGGTGGTGTTTGGATCCCTTGATACTGCACACGCAGAGCTGAGCAGCGGGCCGCAGTGCATATTTGAGACGTTACATAATCAGAACAAACAATAGTGTTCATGTTGGTTGTGGAAAATGCAGAGCGCACCCGTTTGTGCTCTGTGTCAAGTGTTTTCTTTCTCTCCCACAAAACATGTTAACCATTTCTACTATTACCGCTTGATTGACTGGTGCTGCTGGTTATATACTACAGATTAGTTATTGACGAGCAATCAGTTATTGATGGGTTTCAAGTGGCTATATGGCTTCTTTTTAAGCTCTGTTTTGAATTCTTGTGTCATATTTAATTTATTTATCAATTCATTATTTCAAGCCAGAGCCCATTTTATCTCCATGTCCCATGTTGTAGATGGCGTTTGAAGAAAGATGTGAAGTTATTACTACCAAGTACAGCCCTGAGTCTTAAGGTCTGGCAGACTCTGTTCGCCAAGCTGGGCGTGTCAAAAAATAAAACAGCTTTACTTCCTTGTGGGGTTTTTCCCCAGAAGTTAACCCTTATTTCCTGGAATGAGGTAAGAGAAATTGATAACTCCGCCTCCAACCCAGTTTTGAAAGTGTTTTGCCATGACATGAACAGGTACAATGCGTCAGTACACATTGTACTCTGGTTACACTCTGGTCACTTGTACATTCCATGTACCTACATTTGAATGTGAATATTCATCAGCACACCTCCACTTTATATTTAGAATATTTTATATTTATATTCTTTCTTGTCCATTCATATTCTCCCCTTGTCTATAACTTCCAGGATACATATGCTATATTCCCCATTTCAACATTCTCTGGAATGTGTGTGTGTATGTGTATGTGTATGTGTATGTATGTATGTATGTATGTATGTATGTATGTATGTTATTGTGTGGTATACATCAACCAGCTGGATCATTTTTGCCCAACACGACACATACACATTAAAGGAGTGTATGACAAAATCAATTAATAAATGAGTGGAATGTACTGAATGTGCTTGTGCTGTGTGCAGTCAAGGGCATGGCAAACTATCCCCGTGTTAATTTACACTCTGTCTCCAATGTAATGTCACAACCTGTACTGCACAATGCAATGGGGAAGTCATGCCAGCAGATAAGATTACGGGTACAATGTACACCGTGCATTTAGCATGTTCCTGGATGTCGTCGCGAGGCTAAAGGCCAATTCTTAGTCCAGTCTTAGTCCATTCAAATATGCCACAAAACACACAATAGCGGACCTGTGTGGCCGTCCACCTTGGCAGGTCCAGGCTAAGCTCCTCTGTTGGGACCGCACATACTCGGTGTCGCATGCTGGTGTCACACACATCATCGTCGGTACGAAACTTTTCCCATCGAGACGCATTTCATCCGATACCGTAAAAAACACAGAAAGCGACGTGCAAAGACTTTGGGACATGTATTGCTGAGTGCGGCTTGGTACGGGCGGCCTTATGAAGGGCTGAATTCCACAGAGTGTCACGCTCGCAGCGTGTTCGTTCGGTTTCTTATATAATATAAACGATCAACTATGGGTTGTTCTGCGCATCACGGGGCGTTGGGCGTTCTCACCTGTAATCTGTGCGTCGGGACGAGGCTGCTCCTTGCGCCAAGAAGGGACGAACACGGTGATGGTGGCATGGCCTCTGAGCAGGAAATAGTTGACAGCCAACAGGATACCCTGGCAGGAGAACACTTCCTTGTTTCCGTGACTGAAAAGAAGAGAAGTAGAGGGTCATAAATTCAATTGAAATGAAATGATTTGTTCTTGGCACCGTTTACAAACGTCTAACCACAAAAAAACAATGAAACCCGAGCATGGGCGTTATTGTACTGTACAGAAATGCATTGATGTAAGTCAGCAGAAAAGGGATTGGTCGTCGCTGGGATCACTGGTAAATAGGTGACGGATGATGGAGCTTATAGTCACATTCTTCAAATCAAATTTTAAAGCTAGAATTTAAAAATCTGCTCACAAACAACATCTAACACATTCTGGGGAGGATCTCTGGAGAGTAACCACGGATGACACAAGCTTAGGCAGGTGTATGTGACTGTTTAAATCCACCTTGGTTAAAACAAAAAAGGCAGGTTTTGGTAAATATTCACACAGTGACTGGATTCTTCATAAACACTAATTTGTGCATATTTAGTCCGTCCCTGGAAGACAAATTCCCCCCTCGAGGGACTGAGGGATCAGTCACGTAATGGGAGGCGGAGCGGAACAGCTCTGCTTCTTACAACAGACGGATGTTTCGAGGGGGGTGTGTGCTCAGGATTTGCATACTGTGGAGGAGACCTTATGCTGAACACGCACGGGTACGGCCGCTCACGCCCTGGATGGTTGGACTGAAGTTCAGTTCTGAGCTTGTTTTGGTTACATGTGGGTTTGAGGGCCCGGGATTTTTAAGAATAGTAGAATAGATGTTAGTAAGGTGGGTCTTTGTCTCTTTCATTTTCTCTCTCTCTCTCTCTCTGTCTCTCCGTGTGGAAGAGTGTTGATCTTTCAACAGAGGAAGTCAAGGAACGCAATACAAGGAAATGCAGAACGTGATGAAAATAAGTCATAACTTCTGCTGAGCTTTGCTCCACTGAACATGCTGCCTCTAAGCCGATTGAAGAGCAAATTCCCTTTTCATAGGAAATAGGTGTATACACAAAAAAAACGAGCCTGGACACCTTTCTGTGTTTTACGGATGCTGTTGTAAGCACAGTGATATTGCTAAAAGAAATATATA
>JAOPJO010000008.1:7541533-7551737 GCA_027123675.1 Molva macrophthalma | reverse complement strand
TGTGTGTGTGTGTGTGTGTGTGTGTGTGTGTGTGTGTGTGTGTGTGTGTGTGTGTGTGTGTGTGTGTGAGAGAGTGCGTGTGTGCAAGTGGATGTGAGGACACTAATTGCCTTGGCACTTATTATGCATAATGAGTGCATTCAGAGGACGACTTTAAGCTTCCACTGGTTCAGGTCTTCAAAACCACTACAATATTTACTTACTATAATACTAGCCTTTAAATATTTACAATTTATTGTATGTACTTGTGTACATAACATTTACATAAATGAGTGTAGGATACTACCACTAAGCAATACTTTGTTATGTTCTATAACTAATATTAATAATAATAACATCTGCATCAGCGAGACAGGGTGAGAGAGGGCTAGGGTGAATAACACAGAAACAGAGAGGCTAAGGGCGATAGACATAGAGACACATTGACTAAAGAGACTAAGGACAGTGATTTTCTGATCAATCTCACCAGGTAGACAACGCAGTCCAAACATGTCGCGGCTCCTCGCGTTCAGTCCACTAGGGCTCAGCATCCTCTCCTACGGAGAAAGAAATCAATGAATGGATTATTAGAATGGATAACCACACCATGCTAGTCACACAATGCTTATCGTGTAATGCTAGCCATGCAATGCTAATCACACAATGCTAATCAAGCAATGCTAACCACGCAATGCTAACCATGAAATGCTAATCACATGCTAACCACATGCTCGATAGTTGCCATTTTTCTGTCTAGTTCTGTTTTCCTTTCAGAACTAACATTATTTATTATTTGCGTTTCATAGCATTGTTGTCAATGGATTATTTCTTGCGTCAGTCAGTACAGCGTGGGGTACAGTCATTTAAATTAACTCTGTTTACCCTCAATATAGACACAAACACCAACTTGTGGGTCCTTTTGTCTCTGTTGCTTTTCCCCCCCAAATTAGACAATTGTTTTTCCATGTCTGAGGCACATCCCTAAGGGGCAATGCTTACCACACAATGCTAAGCCCATGCTAAACTTCTCACAGGGCCAGTCAACTTTTTAGCTTCCTACTACTTCAGGCCTGTTCTGCTTCATACTCAAGTTACACAGAACCGCACAGAGGCTACTGGAGTCCTACTAGCAGCACATATGGAGTCACTTAGCTCTGCTACTACTACCACTCACAATGTACACCTCTCTCTCTCTCTCTCTCTCTCTCTCTCTCTCTCTCTCTAATAAATACTCCCAGCACTACTCCCATATGGTAGTGCAGGTGCTGAGCAGGCTAAACTTTTCAACAAACAGTGAAAAAGGAATGGGCTTGACATTAAGTCTGAACAGAACTATGCATTAGAGAGCAGTAACAGACGACCTAGCCATTATCTTCAGACTATAATGACACCATTCATCATTTGGTTGGTTAAAGCACTGCCACTGCCACACAATACTGAGGTTTCTTTTGAGTCAGCGAGTGTGTGTTCACACAATAACAATGAACGCAGTCAGGCGCTCATGTTTTCCCACAAAGCCAGCGGCAGTGTGGTACCTCTGTGTTGGCGACATGCTAACGAGTACCCCTTCCTCTCTCAGTCAATGTGCCCAGTATGGTACACGGCTTGCAGTTACACTAAGGGCGTGCGTGATTTTAAACAAGCTTATCAAAGGTCTTCAGTCCTCAGAAAGCTTATTTACAATCACATTCCCTTTCAGTTACTCACACATACAGAGGCTGAGGAGAGATGGGCTTGCCACTAGCCAACAGTTGTTTTCCACCAACATAAGCATTCCTATTTTAATTGATGGTTTGTTTTCTTCAATGACCATTATTTTTTCTAAAAAGGTTTAGCGTTTAAACAAAGCTAATAATAAAAATAATAAAACTAATACATGCAAAAAGTGGGAAGATCAGAGCAATCTCAAAAGCACTGGTGCGTTGGCAGCAAATTAAAACTCCTAATAAACCAATGGTTAAGTTTCATTGTATTGTGCTTCAAAAAGGTGTTTAACTGCCAGCCCCAAAAAAAGCTTCCTACGGTTTTGGTAGATATCCAACTTAAATTAATGCCTTTACCAAACAAAGGTTACATCTGTTAATAAATGTAAATATAACACCAGGATTTAACCCAAGAATCGCACTGAAATAGATATAAGTTTGAAAAACAAGAGCATTTCAAATATCACTGGCGGAAGTCTTTTGCAAGAATTTGGGGATTTAAATCTCCATTTTGTTTTCCAGTCCGCTCTCCTCCTACCCTTAACACACACAGAAACTGCTGAAATACTTCTGGTGCTTTTATTCTCCCAGTATATCACTGACTGTTCAGATCTGGTGTTGTTTTTATTTTCCCTCTTTGATAGGCCAAGTGCCTTGAATCTGTCCGCTGGGACTTGCCAGTGCTGGTAAACTATGATCATATTACCGGATGACGATTCTGCAAGATTACTGTTAGTTTCCTTACAGTGTAAATATAACTTTGATATGCAGGCTGTGATCAGAGATAAGGGCAATGAGGTTAGCGCATGAATAACTCAAGAAATGGAGGAAGCAAGAGACTTAATATATATTGTCAATGAATAAACGTATATATATTAACCGCATTAAGGATATAAGATAAGCGCCTTTACTTTTGATATAGTTTATATATAGCACTTTTCTTGACCAGAATCCTTAATGACAGACTTTCACCAAAGTACCATTATGCTAAAGGTGAGTCAGTCTGTAGTTTATTTGCATAGGATACATTGTACAATCATTTCCATCTTAAAAGTCAACACAAACCTCAACCTGCCCCTAGGTCTGCTCTCTACCCAAATTAAAACAGGACAATGAGATAAGGAAAGTGGAGTAAGATAATGTCTGGACTCCATTTAAAAATAAAAGTGTCACACAGAGACCCTAGATGCCATTTAAGTCTGTGCCGTTATGAGCTCTGGGTCCGCAACTGCCAACGTTTCACTTTATTATTTGACTTGTGTGTGACGAAGTTCCTGACACTTTCACTGCCTCTTTCTATCTCCCTGAGTCACCCCCTCCACACACATCCCCACTCCTCCTGTTCATTGGGGATAGCTGCCAAGAGCATTTGAACAGTTTCCACTGCTCACCGCCTTCCATCTCCTAACCGCATCCAGACTCCCTCAGCAAGCATGCAGTAGGCATGTCTGGCTCATGGTCCCCAGAACATACCTCTTGTGTTTATGAAAACGACTTTCCTCTAAGAAATGGGTCAACCTTCCAAGAGTCAGAACTGAGAGGAAAATAGGACCTTAACTGGAAATTTGGTATCTTCGGATCTTAAACCATCATTGTATCGTTATTACAGAAACTGAAACTGTAAAAATGACTGAAACTGAAACTGTAAAAATAACCATAACAAAGCATGTTTATTTAAGATACATTCAAAAATGCAAACAGAAATGTAAATATTTGCAATGTAGGCTAAATACTTCTAATCACTGACAACTTGGCACCTAAGACAGAAAAGATTGACCACATTTTAGCAGCAAGTTGTGAGTTGTGCATAACATAACACTACTCTAATTGTTTGCTGTACTAAAAAGGACTAGAGTATGTTTGTTTGTGTTGCTTTGTTCAATTTTAAACAAGAACAGGGCTATTTAGGACCATTGTGACCTGCCTTTTTGAACGCGGATATGAGGTTGTTTACTTGTCCTCACTTTGAAGTGTGGACCCATTGAATTACTTCAGAGACATAGACATTTTAAAGAAAAGGCAAAGCTATTCTTTCCTAGCTGCCTTGGCCTCTGATTTTTCTTTTATGTCCTTTTAGAAATGGATGCCAACTATTTGAATGCCTTTACAAGATCGGAATTTTAGAACCAAAAGCTGGTTGCCAACAATATTAATGGCTTTGCTAGAACTGAACACATGAAATATGTTCTAAGCAAAACTCCAGGGACAAAAGAAACCAAATTATTTATGAGCTCCATGGATCAAAGAGCAATGAATGGAAACAAGCTTTAAATGGCTAGCTATCCATTACAGCAGTAATCAACTAGTTGCTATCCTTTTAAGTTTCAACAGACCAACTAGCTCAGTACAAGTCATCAACCAGCTATCTAGCTAGCTGTTTCAGTTAGAACTAGCCAGTTTAACCAAACTGTTTTCACTGTAACTAATTGGCTAACTAGTTGTGCCACCTGTAACTAACCAGCTAGCCACAGACAGCTGTTACTAACTAGCTATCTAGCATTGACAGCTCTAACTAATTAGCTATCTAGCAGTTGCAGCTGTAAATGTATACACATCTAACTAGCTTTTTCAGATGAAAAGACTAAGAGCATATTTAATATTGAGGGAATAAATCAATGATCCTTCCATGGCTGGGCTATGCATTATGAACTTATTCTTATGTTGAAATATTAATTACTCCATGAACAATGCAAAGATGCCTCATGACATCACCATTCTGGGTCAATATATGTTGCTTATATGGGCCGACATTACCATATGAACCTCTGTTATGAAGCACTATTCCGTCGTTTAGCCTCGTTTGAAGGTCGCTTTAGACGAAATCATCAAATGCAAAATAATGACATGAATATGCGAATGAGATACTCACTTGTAACTGTTTTCATAATGAGATCCAGTGAAGAGGAGATTTGACATTCATGTTTCTACACAATGCTGCATATATCATAGTCGCTGCAATAATGATGCTTGTATTATTATAAGCCTTACTTTGGATGAAAGCACTGCTAAATTAATACATTTGGTAAAAAATACCATTATTCATGGTAACAACACTAGACAGTGTTACGTATACACAACATTATAAAGACACATTCAGAGTGGGTTACTCCAGACAAAATCTTTAAAAATGTGTGATGTTAATCACAAATACAGCCTTAGATTTTAGGATTATGTATAGAGGAATTTTCCTGTTATTGAATTACCACATGGTGTCCAAAGTGATGCAAATTATAGTTATTCCTATAAGTGATGCAATTCGCAATAATCACAGTGTAACAGCTTGATGCCCATTGCCGTCTCCACACTCCAAGACAGACTAACAACCTAACTTCGCAAAGCCAAACCCATCCCCAATTAACGCAGACTGATACTGTACACAATAAATTGCAGAAACCCATCCACTTATAAATGAACAGTTAAAAATACAGCCCATTGTTTATCATATTTTTGTTCATAGTTGGGAATGCACAACACACAGACTCACATATAGGGTATTCTGAGAATATTACCAAATACACACAAGCACATTACATGATGTAAACTGTTGCCTCCCTCTCCGTTTCTTCCCTGTGTCTGCTGCTCTGCCCATCCCTAGTCCTAGCCTAGTTCTCAACCCCTCTGTCTACCTCCTCGTTTGCTATGTGCTGCTATGTGGGATGTTGTTACGGTCATGTGTGCTGGCATATGTAATCTGTGATGCTGTACTGCATTGTTTACTGCCCCTTGCCCTGTTGTCTTGTTTTGTACTACCGTAGTCTGCTTTCTATTGTGCTATCACTTGTTCATGTGGTTTATTCGTTTAGCCTCATCCGTCTCTGCTACTTCATTGTTTTATCAATCAGTCTCCCTGTGTTGACCAGTCCGTTTATTTATATATATATATATATATATATATATTAAAAAAATCATCCCAGCCCCTGATCCCATAGGAGGGCTTTCACCTCTTAACAGGTCGTTAATGTAAATAAGAATTTGTTCCTAATTAACTTGCTTAGTGAAGTAAAGCTGGATGATGACGATGATGATGACACAGACTGGAAACCAATCACAAAATTAAACATTTAACACAAGCCAGTTGATTCTCATTGATTCGGACGGTTTTGGTTCTGATTGGGTGTGGTCGCCTCGTAGAGTCGATGAGACAGTCCTATCAGGTTAGCATCTCCAGCCACCCACCCCCTCCCCCCTCGTCTGACCTTTCCTCTGCTGTACAGCTTTGTGTTGTAGGAGCCATCGCGGCGGCCTCAGAGAGATCTGGTGAACAGCGATAAGACGAGCCTCCTTCCACATATTAGTCAGTAATCCTGCGTTCTGGGGGGGGGGGGGGGGTTAGGTGCTATGGGCAGGACCCAACCCGGCTGGCTGCACTTCTGAGGCACGCAGACAGTGTAATATTATGTTGTGCGGTACACTGAAAACAGCCATTACTTGAATCAAACCGATATTTCCAGTAAATAATCTGCAACTCATGTTGTAACACATTCTTCACACAGGCTTGGTCATGGGATTTGTTTGTGTGTGTGGTGTGTGTGTCTGGTGGAACGGGGTCGTTGGAGGGCACCTGCACACTCTCCCATCCATCAAAAGTTGTTGCCACGGTTACCATGGTGGCAGCCAGATGTGGATGCACATCACCCATGTGCCATATGCCTGACTTAGGGGGGCGGAGCTTCTGCTAGAGTTTTCCCCTAGTGGAGGCTCAAAATAACCATAGAGTGGAAAATACACAAAGGGAAAAGCAGAAACACAGAGGATCTGGCAACCCTACTGGAATTCATGATCCTCCAAACTAACCCATTCATACAGTCAGCTCAATGTACTGTCTGCTGTTACTGCTGGTAAACAGTCAGAAGAGACAGTAAGAAACGCAATTTGTTCTCACTAGTGTTCTTGAAATGGGACTGTGAGGTTCTGGATAACCTTGGAGGAACTGTTGACTCCGTGAAGCTCAAACAACGTCCACGTTTCCCCCACCCAATAATATTCTCAAACACAACCAAATCCCAAACCACCAGCAAGAGTCAGCAGCAAGCAGTAAACACAGTAGAATTGTATTCCATACAATTACAAATGTGTTGTAACTTGTCTCCCACCAAAAAATAACTAAGTGCAGTACTGTAAACTGCCCCTGGTAAAGCAAATACAGTAAGGCATTCCATAGAAAGGAGAACATAAGAGTAATCCAGGCTGCAAACAATCTGAGGTCCAATGTCTACATTTATACCTCTGCCATTGGGACTGAATTGCTTCCTGCATCATTAGCATTTCCTGGCCACCCTGCCTGGTAATTGGCATTGAATAATTAGTCTACAGAACAACACAATGAAAACGACAAAAACATGAAAGGAGGTTTCAAATTTGAACGTTTATACGTACTTGGTAATTGCATCGTAGATGTAAGGAATCCAAAATAATAGTGCCCTGTACAATGTTTTATAACAATAATTTTCTGCTTTTATTACTTTTCATACATATTTTCCTGTTCATATCTTTAAATGTAAATTCTGGATCCACGTACCTTCATATCGGGGACCATTTGTCTGACTTTGAACGTGGTTTTAGATCCCGTTAACATATTGGCGACGTCTTTCTCTGGTCCTGCTAATATATCAACAACCAGTCTGTATATAAACCGCAACCTTGTTTTCTATCGGCAAGGGGGTGATAGGTTTGCTGTTCTTTCCATTCCGATACCAAACAGTACAAAAGAAGAGGTCCTCTATGATGTGCACAAACGGTTTTCTATCCCGCACCACCGGAGAAGGTACAGCAGAGGTGCTCAGCAGTAAGGGACTAACTATTTTCGCTGTTTTCATTGGTGTTTTCTGTGGCAACATCCACGTCCCAACGACAAATATAATTTTCCAGACAAAACCTAGGAGCTCGGCGAGTAAAAGACAGCGTCACTGTTAGTCACGGAAAGGAGAAATGTATTCATAGCTCACACAACTCACAGCCGCGTACTATTTGTTTATTTCCTCGCCATAGTGAAAATGACAGACTAGTGAAAAACCCAGTGCAGGGAGCTTCTTAAAGGGCCAGTACGTGTTGGCGATTCAACCAACCCAAGGCAGACCATGGACCCCAGAATTATGGACAGCCCATTTTTTAGGGGTCTCAATTCTAACCTGTAGTTGTTATTTTTCTGAATATTTTCCCTGTATTGTTTTTTTATATACTATGTATGTTTTTCCCCGTAGACCGTCTGTATTTTAGGGATAATGTTATTGCTTTACCTTACATTTATTGCACTGGGAAACGTTTGTAGCCTCCCGTATTCCCATGGTCATATAATATATTATTCAGTAGTCATTTGTAAAGAACCTTAATGAGATTTTTTAATTAAACATTAAAAACCACAGCAGAGAAATGCACTTCCATTAAAAATAATACAAAAATAAGAAGGAAATAGACATGTGTAGGCTTATCTTGAATGGATTTCAATCTGCCAAGCAAAGCAGAAAGCAGGCCTACCTTGTGTCGTACGGGAGAAGAACTCTTATGGTTCACCCAAACAGCCAGAGAGGGAGCGGGATGGAGCCCGCTAGTCCCTTATTAAAGACGGTTTAATGCAAATAAAATAGAATGCAAGGGTCCTCAAGTACACAACGTCTGTCCTCCCTCGGCAAACAGAAGGCCAGACAGCGTCCTGATGAACTATAATAGAGGGAGGTCTGGATTTGTTTGCCACATGGGAAACTGTTTAATATTACATAAGAGTCTCCAATTTCTTAATACATAAACCAGCCCCAGACACGCGACCTTGCATAATCTGAGCTGCAACCGCTCCACAATGCATAATGTAACAAGGTTAGGGTGGGGGGGATACACGATAAGATATTATATAGATATAGCTCTATAGCCCTAGTTCAGGTTTTGTAAGGTATACAGCTATATCTGCACCCACAAAACCCACCTTTGAGTAGTTTGTTTAGATCTTGCTAAAATACACTTCACACCGTACACCGCATTATATTTTGCTTGTCACTTCAGTCTTATAAATATTGTGTGTGCAAGTAAAATATACCATTAGAAACAGTACCTACTGTAACAACATTATAGTCACAATTTATAGTTTTATATTGACCCCATGATAAAACTGAACATTTATAACCGGCTAAGTACTACTGTAAGCAGAAGTATGCTACTATAGTTCTATAGTTCTATAGTTCTATAGTAACTATTACAATTATAAGGATTATATGGCCAATTGTTATATAAGTAACAACTTCATACAAGTTAATTGTTGATATGCTCTGATTTTTTATTACTCCACACCATCTCGACTGTACATTTGCACAATTTGTGTCTGTAATGTTGGTATCTGACATGGGTATATAGATTATNNNNATCAAACAATAATGGTGGACATGAGGACATGTTTTGAAATACATTGAGAATTTATTCAAACGGTGCAAAAAAGAAATTCAATAATTATTATAATAACATAAAATCAGTTCTTTCTGTCTAGATTGCACAGTCACGCAGCCTTCGATCTCTCCTCATAAAATACATGAAACTTAAAAAAGGGACAACTGAATTAAAAAAAAAGCATACATTTGGTTAAATGAATTGCCATTTACGTGCAACTGTTCAGTTCCATGCAACCAAAAGTATCGTGTGGATGTTACAAAATAAATGACACCGATGTACAATATAAAAATATATAATATTAAGTCAGTTGTTAGAAACGAAACAAAAAAAAGTCGGTGTTTTTATTTTGTGGGAAAAAGCCAGGCCAGAAATGGCGGAAGGTTCCAACTCCCAACCAATCCTGTCTCATATCGTTAGCGTCATCTTTCAGCATTGCACAGATATTGGTCGTTGTAGGAACAAAATAATGACAGAACTCAAAAGAAGCCAAATGCCAGGCTGCCAGACCATAACCCATGTGAGAAAGAACATTCTAGGTTAGCTCAACTAAACGCGCCACAAATAAAAATAAAAATTAACAAACTTCCTATAAATATATACTTATATTCTCAAATCGTATCTCGTCAGCCCAGTTGGAAGAAACCGGTTTGAAAACTTTGGAGTGCTCCTCAGTTCTTCTAAAGAGACCCCAGAAGTCTTGTTTAAACACAGATTCCTTCCAAAGTTCGGCCCGTCAGCGTCGTAGTGTGGACAACATACATTCTTACTTCTGGGAAACAAAAGATCGCTGGGCTTACAAAAATAAAACCTCAGACATATCTATACAACTCCTCCGCTCCTTTTGTCCCTCTTCGATAATAAAAAGAACTCGTTTCTGTCCATTCGGTTCATCATTTGACATTTTTCTTTCGTAAAGCTTTCATTTCCTTGCAGATACATTTGAGGAAAGGGGAGCAAAGAACACACAGTTATGCGTTTTCCCGACTGGGAACTGTGGCTGAGGTGACACAAAAAACTGTTAGCAAATGTCTTCGTCAGGCATTATTGCATGAACACACCACAACACACGCATCACTACACACACACACACACACACACACACACACACACACACACACACACACACACACACACACACACACACACAC
>JAOPJO010000008.1:7498133-7513060 GCA_027123675.1 Molva macrophthalma | reverse complement strand
ACACACACACACACACACACACACACACACACACACACACACACACACACACACACACACACACACACCAGCTGTTGGGGGGTGGCCCAGTGAATGGATGACTTTAAAATTTCATATCCTTCGGCTTGCTGAAGCAGCAGGATAGCCGGCTCAGATCGGGCAGCCATAATGCCAAAGCAAAAAGAGGCTTGGTTATATGGGCCCTTCCTTTAGAAACAACATGATACAATGAACCAATGGTGGATCTAAGTCAACAGTTCACCTGTATGACTCGGCACTGGAAAGGAACATAACAGGCTGACTGCTGTACTCTAGGCCCACAGGAAACTTTTTTTTTTTGCTGCCAGGTCTTCAGCTGTGAAAATCATATCAGCCTAAAGCCCTTTTCGCACCAACCCGTAACCCCTTTTATTACTGGGTACTCTATACACACCTTTAATCATGTCCTACCTAATCCAGTTCCAACAACACTTGACGTAAAGCTGTCTTACTGTCAATAGTACATCGGCCGCACCTTACAAATTGCAAAGTATGTAACAAATTTAAATTGCATCCTACAGCCCGTCACATGGTTTGTTACCAGCTGTATATTATATTATTGGCTATATACAGGGTCTTTTTGTATCGTGTTAGTGGTTGTAAAGATTCTCACATCAATGGGAGGTCCCAAGCAAATTATCTTGAATGAGTGAAGAGGCAAGGGGAAATTCTGTTGTGTGATACACAAATGCATACATTGCTTGAAGCACATTAGACTCAAATTAGGCTTTACAACTCTAATTTGAACACTCACAACTATTGTTTGAATGTGAAACTAACTTTCAATTTACAAAGTAGTCACTGTTTCACAGTGTCCACAAATTAAGACAAACTCACCAGCCACTGCCCATTTCAACAACAATGGTCTGTTGGTTGAGACGAGTCACTGCAAGACGCTCAATCTGAGCAGCCTTCCTTCCATGCCACCCTTTGGGCGTGTGTGTTTGGCATTTCAAACACCCGGCATAGTCACTGAAAGGAAACACTACAGGTGGGAGGGGACGTTCTCTGTCTACAAATTCCACAATGCCTGAGGTTACGGGTTCTTATCCCCTTCGGCAAGCGTTCCAGATTCAGGGTTTTAGTTAATGAAGAAAAACCACAAGATATAGTGTTGTATTTAATAGCCGTATAAAAAGTCTAATAAAGACTGGAACATGTAGAGGGGGGGGGGGACTTCATAGCAGCAGACAAGCTGCCCATCTAGGCCGAAGATGTCAAAAGAACGTACACCTCTGTCCTGCTTCAGTGTTGACAGTGTGTTCTGTGCTTCAGCAAACAAAAGAATCCATAAATGCAGGACCTGAATAATTCAAACCAGAGCGTAACGCAACCCTTTCGTTAAAGTGATGTTAGAAATTAGAATAAACACTCTATTGAAAGAAGTAACATTAACTAAGGACTGCTACGATAGGGAAACGTTAGGATACCAATTGCTGCCAGCATGGGGTTGCAAATACACGCGTAGTGGTCACCGTTGTCAACTCCGTGATGTTTAACACAAGCATAATAACTAAGGGGCTACGCAGGAGCATCGTATTGTGATTATTCTGTGCCGCTCCCTCGTTGACATCACCAGTGTCCTAAACTAAACGAAAACTCTACCTGGGTTATTGCGGTGGTTGACTATACCAATGAATCAAACACCCAATGGGACTTTCAATGGTTTGAATAAGCCCAGTCACTCACTCGCTGCAACTTTGCAATAGACATTTGCTTTACGTGCAACTTGGAACAATAGTTGCATGAGGCTAACGCAATGCTAACCAAGCAACTCCCACCGCTTCTGCTGTATTAGCTGCAGTTTCACCACAATGCTGATACCTTGTCCTAAATTAATTTAATTATAGCTAGCTATAAGGGCCGAGTATATTCCGAGACGAAAATACACCTTACAAGACACACAGCACTTACATAAACATCTCATGTGATCATACGGAATGTGTTGGTCGGTGTTATTCACAGAAAATGCATTCGCTCAAATAACAGATTTGAACTTACTTGATAAACAATTGGTGTAATTGTTTAATTATGCATATTCCATCAAACTATTGTAGGAGGTAAATAGACAGGACCATGGCATCAGGCTAGCGAGTGGCTACCTCTAGCCAGCAGCTAACATTAGCTAGTGGAGTGCCCCTTGTCTGCTTACCTTAAGCGGCCTCGCAGATAACATTTCATCGGTTATAATAGTTTTCCAAGACTTGTGAGCTCCTCGATGCTGTCTACGTTACAATGTCCATAAGAAATTCACTTTTTGTACTTTTCACGATGACCACTCGAGTTAGAAATCCACACCGGACCACCAACGGCAAAGTAATTCTTTAGCCACTTAAAACAACAACGTCAACCACAGCGCTCGGGCCCGCCCAATTAAAAACGCCGACCAATCATTGAAGAGAACATACGTCCCTGACACTCTGATCGACCAATGATTGACTTAAGCGAATCTGAGCGACAATGTCCAGCTATATACATAGACACGGTTTAAAAGATGAGTAAACAAAGTTCAACATTGCAATAAATCCCTCAATTTACCTTTAAGGCAATCGTCGTCTTAACTTAAAGAACGGAGCATTTAAAGCTTTTGTCAGCCAATGTTGTAACTTAAAAATCAAGGTGGACAATAATCAAGCATTATTGAATAATACTCATCCATGTTCCCAAATACAAGTATATAAATAAGACAAATATATACCATCTCTTCAGAAATGTTCTACATATGCAGAACCTAACAAATATTATACAACAGGTGGAATTATTTAATGTGTTAAGTCATCTGGATGACGATGCGTGTTGCTAAATAAAGCAAATTGCACAATTTCTATTTTTAAAAGTTTAATTTGACCCCTAGTAATAAAAAACAAAACATTCCAGTGGCATAAAATGCACATTGCATAACCAAACAGAATTTTGAAAACCGGAAAAACAAATTTACCGTTTAAAAAACAGGTGACTTTCAAAGTAAGCAGTTCAGTTGGAAAGCTATATGGTTACCCTTCCCATTTGTCTAACCACAAATACAAAGTTACATAAAGAGACATTATGTTTTACTTGAACATAAAAGCGCAAAAGCGCTTAAAATTAGGATCTTGTTGGTGGATGACCAGTTAACTGCCAGTAAGTGTAAAGTCTCTGGCCAATTACACGCAGGGAAAAGAGATCAGCGCCGCCTCCTTTCTGGGCTCCGGCTTCGTCTGCGTCCGCCACCCCTGTAAAGATAAAGAAAGTTTAACCACAAAGCCAAGAATCAAGGTTTGATAATCATTATTGGATAAAATAGACGTAGCAAAAACAAACATTATGCAAATCAAGCACATGGTGGTTGTGTTAGTCCTCTGCCAAGTACTTTGGCAGAACCACCAAGAGCATTACACTCACCTCCTCTTGTTCTTGGGAGGCCCTCTGACGAAGCCCCAGTCCACGCTGATGGGCTGGCCCATGAGGTCCTGGCTGTTCAGACCCTCCATGGCCGCCTGTGCTTCCTTGTAGGTCTCGTACTCTACCAGCGCGTAACCCTGGGAAGGATTGAGCAAAGGCAGGGCTCACACACCAACATTCAAGAATATTGTGTTTATACAGCACCCTTCAAACACAGGCCATTGGAGTGTTTTGTATTTAAAAAGGACAATTATAGTAAAAAAAAGTTAAAGAAAAGGTGAAAATAAATATGCCAATGCAGACAAACTTTAACACAAATCTAGGGAAAATCAAGATTTTGGGTTAATAGATAATACATTGAATATGAATCATAAAATGGTAGCAACTGCTCTGTGTAGTTACTGTATTGTTATTTTACACAACAGTTTCAAGCAGGTGTTTCTGTGCTAAGATAATACAAGGCTGCCACCTAGTGGTTGAGATCTAATATACTCTGCATTAAAACTTTCCAGAGATGGAGCAGGAGTAGTATTCACTGAATCAATTCTTATAATACTTCATGTTAAATCCCAATTGCAGGTACAGGGATGCAAACACATGTAGAATGAAAAAAGCAACCTAGTCGTAGAAACTAAAATTGCAACGGTGTATTTGCAATATAACCTAAGTGGATAAGGATAATAAGTTTTGTGTTCTGCCATAGTGACATGGTGTCAACTAGGGATGCAGCAATTAACCGGTTTCACTATTAACCGTGCTATTCAAACGTCACTGTTTGGTAGCCGTAAAGGCTTAGCTACACTGACTTTCTGGTCTCATTCTCAAAAAAGGGACATTGGCAAGTTAACGGTTGCACAGTGAGGAAAATTAAACAAAAAGAAAATTGCCAGCGATGCACCAACGTCATTTATGTTTGAGGGGGGGGGCCGAGCATTAAAGCTTTGCATCTACCCAAAAACTGCCTGGCATCAGTGTGGAGTATTTCGGATACACAAAGAATGACCAGGGGGTTTTACTTTTACAATCAGACACAGCAAATAAACCATGCGAAAAACTATTTACATCAGCCCCGATGCCAATATGCGGCATTTTCCTATATAATCATACCGGTGAAAAGACATGATGGATTACTCAACCTATATAGCCTAGTTAAGACAAGCTTATACTGCGTCCTTACACCAAAATATTTGGTCAAAGAGTTTTACTTTTTAATCCTAGTGTAAAATAGTGTAACAAATGGCTGTTCACGGATGAGGGGGATTATGAAGTGTTTGAGACAGTCGTTTTTGAGGTTGTTTCCCTGTTTAAAAAATAAATAAACTATCACTCTCGTAGAAAGTTGGTATCCAAAAGGTAAACGGTTGTGATACAATTGCACACCTTCATGTCATCAAAAGCAAGCTATATTCATGTCCCGCAGTGCAAATAAAGGTTCGCTTGTAGCGCCGACTGCTATAGACATTAGGAACTTGTAGACTTCAAGCACTATACCATGGGATCTAATTAAGTGCAGTGATTAATAACACTTAAGGAATGTGCTCAATTCCATTCATTCATTTTTACTCAAATTGAAAAATACAAAACAATTATAGGGAAAAAAATGGATAAGAACTTTTTAATGTCATTTTTTACCCGACATCAGTTTATGTTAAAACATATTTGGATATAGCCTTCACATTGACTAGATTTAAAAACACCAGCCCTGCTGTGACAGTTGTGTATCTTGAGTGGACTTTGGGCTTGTCTGGGATTCCTAGCAGAAGTCTCGGCTGACCAATCAACAGCATTACAAAGTCTTTAAATCCATATCTTACCAAGCCGATAACAAATTATCCCTCATTCATCAGCCTATGCTTAGATAGATATCCTAGCGATAACGCTAACGACTTATTAGGGATTTGCTGCAGTTAGTGGAAGAATGACAACCGAGAGCAAGGCATGGATAGCAGCACTTGCTCTTGTAGAAATGGGTAGGCTCTCTGCCTTGTGCATCAGACTGGCTCTTGTAGAAACGGGTAGGCTCTCTGCCTCGTGCATCAGACTGGCTCCGAGTCGCAGTACCTGATCGCTTGTAACTATGTTCTGTTTACAAATGTAAAGTTGAATCTGTTCTATATGGAGAGGTCCCAGATGCCCAGCACAATTGTGAAGGTTGACTGAGCATCAGTCACTTCATATTTCTACATAAGACTCCCTCAAATGCAGTTAAGAGCAGGTTTCACTCATTCTCAGTTACTAACAGACCAGTGGTCCTGAAATTACTCAGAAATGTAAATAAAAGTAAAAGTTTAGAACTACTTAAATCGATAAATATTCATGTCAAAATCAATAGGAAACATGGTGAACTGGCAGGTATTGTTTAAAAATTGTATTATGTCACAATGTTGGAGCCCATTTCTAAAATTGAAACCATCTGACAGAAACTTTTACTAACTAACCTTCAGATACCCTGTTCTTCGGTCAAGGTTCAGGTGCAAGTTTTTGATTTCTCCAAACTCTGCAAACTTGTCATGGATGTCTTCCTCTGTGGCTTCCTCATGAACTCCAGTCACAAACAGGATCCAGCCCTCCACAGCTACATGGGAGAAAACAGTTTAATGATACACTAATGAAACATATCTGCTCTGATGTTCTAATAATTTATAGAGTAAACACACAACCTCAGAAATGCACCGCTTTTATGTTTTCAAGACTATTATAAAATGGCTGCTCATACTAAGCCAGCAAATCCAAAGGACAGTTTATGGTTGCCGTGATGCGCCGTTTGTTAGGTGCGCCGAGAGTCCATGCACGACCATGGGATTTATATAGTCGCTGTTGGGCTGTAACGTTGCCGTGGATGCGCACTTTGCTTGTGGAGGCTCTATGCTTGTCAGAGGTGCACGGCACTGGTCTTACAACCGTATGCGCAGTTCACTCACGGACACGGACAAGGGGAGTTTGTAGACATTTGGGACAGCTCTCAATTGTCAGAAAACAAATGGCCTTGCAAAATAGGTAATGTTTCTTAAGTAGCCAGAACAGACAAACAGCTCTAGAGGACATCATCATCTCTTACTTGTTAGCTATGACCTATAGTTTTACAGACTAAATAAATACTATTTATATATCGATCAAGGAACCTCATTACTTGACTACGTGATGCTGTCCTAGATGATGACAACATATTGGAAGTACATACTAGCACTTTACATGCCAGGGTAGCTTCTCCCATGTCTTTGGAAAGGTAGGGGTAAGGGGGTGGTATACAGCTGGATGCAATCTGCAACCTCACTGCTAGATACCACTAAATCCAATACACTGCACCTTTAACATTATACTTACAGCGTTGTGGGCCAGGCTCATCGCCGTCCTGTTCCACGGTATCATAATCCTCCTTGATTCGGGACCGAGCGCCTTCATCCGCTAATGATAGACACATGCATGGTTATTACATACATTTAACAAACCACACACAAGTTTGTTATAAATCAAGGTCACTGAGGAGAGAACTCACCTGAGCCGAAACCCCTTCCCTTCCTCCTCTTCGCCTTCTCTTTTAACTTGTGGATGCTCTCTGGAGATGGAATCATAAGAAAACACATTGGTATAGGGCTGGAAGAAGTTTCGTTGTAGTTTATTTGCTTCTTGCAATTTCCACCAGGCGACTGAATCTTTTGTGCATGTTGTGGCAATTGGGTCAGTTAAATGCCTGTGGCTTTCTCCCCATTAAAACCACATGAGTTATTTGAGCCAGCTGTTGCATGCATTTGAACATTGCTTGCTGACTCTAAAGGATAAACAAGTAGTGCTGTAACATTTGAGAAATTGGAAAGTCAAAACCAGAATAGAAAAAAATGATAGTACATGTACTGAAAATAAGCACTTAATTTGCCGTCAACTGCTTGCAATGCATGCAACATTGATAATTTAGCTCCCTAGCACGCTTCACTTCTTTTTAATAAAGCTAATTTATTTAGCGTAAATAGCTAGCTCACTGGTACATTCCCAGGCTAGTTACATGGACGCAAATTACCACAAAGACAAAGCATACTATGATTACCCTATACGTTGTAGAAGTCATACATCATATATAATAATTAATAATAATAATGGGTCGAGCTGAAGGCATGCTTAGAGCATTAGCTTCAATGTAGCATTTGTTTGAATGGAGAATTATAGCACATTAGCAACCTAGCATGCTAAGGCCCAACACCACGCACCTCGATGCTTCTTTAGCGTGTTACAACACAAACCCAATAGAGCCAGAGCTCCACTGCGTGTGAAATAAATATAACAAGCACATTTAACCGACTGTAAATTAACCTAAAGTTACCATCACCATCCTCATCCATAGGAAAGTCTTCGCCTCCTGCTTCGTGAAGATCTAAAACGTCCGCCATGATGTCTGTGTGTACGCCGTTCTCTGGCGCGCATGTGTCGTGCGAACTTTGTCTGTTCGCGTCGAGCACGTACGTTCCATCAGAGTTGCCAGGTTGTTGTAAATTAAGTATTTCTAGAGGCAAACATTTCCAAAGTTTTTTTTTAAAGATAATTAATTATAGAGAATTCTGTTATTTCAACAAACCTGAAGAATGTCATACTATTAATTCATTGAATATAATAGCCCGTGTAATTTCCCCCTCAGAAATGCTGATCAGTTTAACTTTTAAGTCTATCTGGCATTTACTTTTTTATGGGTCTTCATGTGAAATGTTGATATTTATTAAGTCAAGTACAGGCCTCGTATTGACGTTATATGAAAAGTAAAGATTGTTAGTTGGCTAACATAAGAATAATTGCGGAAGTATAATTTCTACGGGTAAAGTTAAAGACCAGTAGGTGGCGCTGTCGCTTCACCAATTTATTTTTTTGGTCGATACGGTTTTCTTCTGAACATGGTGCTACACTGATACCAGGTTTCATGTAGGATTTGAATGTATGGAATAATGTATGTAATGGACCCTTCTTCACTGTATAATATATGTAGACCTATAATATATGTGGGACTACAAGCTTTTGTATGTTGCCCTAGGGCTGTCTTTCTTCACCCCTCACCGATTATTTTATATCTTAAGCCTTCTAACTTCTAAATGGTTAGCAGACTTAATCCAATCCCACTTATTTTAAGAATAGAGTTAAATTATGTACTTTTTGACAATAAGTTATTCAGCTAACTAAAGACATCTACCGCACTTTAAGTCATCAAGCATAGAAGCATACACTATAATTTGTAATGTTAGAAAAAGGCTTGATTAAATTAATAATATTAAATAATAATATTAAAAAATAATTGGGCCAAAGGTATTTACATGTAATAGGAATTAATGAATAGCCTAATTGTCTTTGCACAAGCAATTCATGGGTGAAAATATACTGACTTTCCTTGTGATAACCTAGTGATGTTTAAGTAAAAAAGCATTAACATGGTGAGTTAGAGATGATTAATATAGGCCTATGGATTAGGTGAAGGTTAGGAGAAGGTTAAGATTAGGTGTACTGTTAAAAATGGCAAGTATCTAGGGTTAAATAAAGGTAGTATAGGTAGTGCACTATGTAACATTTTCACTGTAACATTTTCTTGTAACATCAGTTTTGTCCTGGGTTTGATTCCCTTGCTTTCTTTCCACAGACCAAATTGATTTAGAGAGAAAGATCCCTGGCTTGATTGAGCTGTGGGTGGAGGGTTTTAGACACTCTTCGTTTCAAGGCTGCGGTGAAAAAGTTACAAACAGTCTCAACAAAAGATGGCCTCAGTGTAACTTATAGGTATGGAATGTGTGTGGTGATTATAGGTTCATAATTACAGATGGTTGAGTTTAGGTATTCAAGGTGCTGTAAGAGTAACAAGTTGTAAAGAGAGAGGGAGAAGTAAAGAGCTGAAACTAAACAACCTAAAGTTTAGCTATTAAGTTGAGATGGTTAAGTTCGGATATAAGGTTACAGATGGTTTAGTTTAGCTATTAGGCTGACATGGTTATGTTAAGGTAGGCTATACTTTTCAAAATAGTATTGTTTAGGTATTGAGTTAGACTTGGTTAAGGTTAGGCATTGGGTTACAGATGGTAAAGTTTAAGTATTAGGTCAGAGATGGTTAAGTGTAGGTCAGATATGGTTAACTAGATGTATTAAGTTAGAGATGGTGATGTTGAGTCTTCCAGTCGCACCGGACAGGACAGTACCAAACTGTTATTGATCCAAGACTGTTTAATATATAGTTTGACAGGAGGACACATCAGTGTGACCACATTGTCCATTGTTTGGTAACTATGTTGGAAGTGACTGATGAGCCAGTAAGAACTCTCCCTCCTTTACCATAAAGCCTGTTGCTTCTCCCTGGTCAAGCAACAGGTTCAGGTGAGTCTCAAATAAATCCCTCTTCAGATTTCTTTGAGAACGGTTCAAAATGTAGGCCTACTTTTGTGGTACAGCACAAACAGTTAGTTAAATCAGCGCTGATATGAGCAACATGTTATCTTTTCTGTTATGTCAACTTTAACGTACGTCAACAAATGTATGTAAAATATAATGTGTGGTTTAATTTATCATATGTCGTCTTGAACATGTGTTTGTGTTTTCTTCTGACTTTGTTTCTCTCATTCACCAGTTTTGTCTTCACCTTCTGGATACAGCCATGAAGGTGTCTTCCATAATGGTCTCTATCACCGTGTTAGGTGATGTAATCCTACTATAACATTTAAACATATAGTGGTAGTGTATGTAGTAGTAGTGTATGGTTACTGAATAATGTAGAAGTATACATGGAAGTATATGGTTAATTTGTCATTTATAAAGCTTTTGAAAAACATTTGGATGGATGGAAGCATCAAGTATTGGTGTGTGTGTGGGTGTGTGCCTGTGTGTGTGTGCCTGTGCGTGCCTGCGTGAGTGCATGTCTGCGTGTGTGTGTGTGTGTGTGTGTGTGTGTGTGTGTGTAAGTACAAACGGGTTTGTAGGGTTTTTCTTCGGTAATTGTCATAACCTGAAGAGAGTCATGGCTTCATGACTTCATGGGTACAACAACATGATGCAGATGGTTAAGGTACACCATATCACCTACAAGGCACAGTAACTCATGAACAGGTGTGTGTGCGTGTGTGTGCGTGTGTGTGCCTGTGTGTGCCTGTGTGTGCCTGTGCATGCCTGCTTGAGTGCAGTCTAACGTCCGGGCCGAAGCCGTGCAGTCCCTGGTGGAAAACCTCCACCTCCAGGTGGAGGAGCTGAAACAGCGGTTGGCCCAGACCAAGGCCCTGCTACCCTCATAGTGATGCCGGTCAGATCAGGAAGACGAGGAAGAGGAAGTAAAGATTGTTTGTCCTTGCTAACTTTCTATGTATAACCCTGTGTGTATAGCACAGTTCCCTCTGATGCGCCCACAATACAATTCTTTTATTATATACTTTGTGCCATGGCTGGTCTATATTTTATGATCTACGTTTCAGATGCATTTTTCATACGTTTGTGTGCATGTTGTCCCGGTTGATTGATGGATGAAAGGGCAGAGGTCAAGACATAAGGCTAGATTGAATTGTGAGGCCCAATTCAAGGAGCAGTGGTCATTAAAGAAACTAGTCAATATGAACTCAAAACATTAAGCAGGGCTCAAAACCGATTTCTATAATTTGTTATTCAATATTCCTGAGTAGCCAGTCCACAATAGATGGAATCTCAGCCAATGTCGGGAAAGGCCAGGTTACAAGGACAGATATATCTTACTGTAGGAATACATTTAACCAACCGCAACAATTCACAGAAAATAGCACTGAAATAGTAACGTCTCTGACCCTGTACATATCAAGAGCACCTGGTTTTACTGATTTAAATCTTTAAACAGATCAACAAATGTTTCTCGACTCCTTAATGTCAAATAATTTATATTTGACATTGGCCTACATATATTTCATATTTTCTCATTTTATTGCACTTGAACTCGCTGACAACATTAATTGTAAAGCGAAAGGTTAATATGGCAAACCAACATAAAGCTATTTGTTTACAAAAAACAACAACATTGGAGCACATCTGATTATGATCAATAACAGCCAACATGAAAAAGTGAAGCAAAAATATAACACCTTCTGTGAGTCAAATCAGACATGTCATTTTAGGCACAGTTTATTAAAAAAAGTTTCACAGTTTCACAAAATACTTTACTTGTTAACATTACACTTTTTCTTTATTTAATTGACCGCAAATTGTTTAGTTTTTGGTTGTTTTTGCCGTTAAGCCGCAAGGAAGACAATGACTTGTTGTCGGGTCATTTACAGAACAACAAAATCACTAGTCTTCCATGCTGCAGTCGACCTTCATCTCGTCCCACATAACAAACATCACTCTTCATCTTCTACAAACCCGTCAGGAGCCTATATTTCAAATAGCAAGCAATTCCAAAGTATGAGGAATGAATCACTGACCATGAGCCAGCTAAAACCAAACTATCATCCAGTGTATGTTCATTAAAATGAGACACTGGGCAGATTTTTTAAGAAACATTCCAACCAGTGTCAATCTAGTGTTCGTCTCCGTTGCTAAGAGACAAGACTCACTCAAGGTGGCCTCCTTGAGCTAATCTAAAACGTTTTTTCCTTCATCCTAGTTCCTACTAATGCAGGAGACGAGGCCGCCTCGTGAAACCTTGGATGCTCATTTTCTGCTCAAACTTTCTGTCATCTTCGAACAACTTATTTTCACTGTCGCAAGTTTTCCGTCAACGTGTTTTATATACGTTGAAGGCCGGAACATTCCCACCAGTTCACAGTGTTCTTATCCTTGTCCCACAAGGTTACGATGGGGTTGGCATCCCACCCAGAAACCATCTGAACGACCTGCTGAACAAGAGAGAGAAGCCTAGAGCATACTTGAGGCTGTAACAATGGCGTCTGTCTGGGGTTACAGTTTGGATGTTATTATTTTCTTTAATATATGCTTGTTACAGAACATGAAGATAATAGGCCTATTATATGTTTGAGGGGAAAATCTCTCGTTTTTCTAGGGCATTTCTATGGTATTCCTCTTTGGGAAAAAATATGTTCAAGCAATCTTTATTGGGCTTTAAATGTACACACTTTTAAGGTTTTCAGAAAACACTAGGCTATATAACATTATAGAGTGTGCTTCTTTAAATAGACTGAACCACCGTTGAAGAGAACAGTAAGAATCAGAGACATTCAGTGGAGCAGTGAAGCCCCAAGATGAAGGCCAAGCAGAGTGGAGAGGAGAGGGAGGTGGGGGTGGTGGAGGGGTTGATGGGTTATCTGTCCGGACACACTGTGCGTTCTCTGTGCCTTGGCACAGGCACACACACACACACACACACACACACACACACGCACACACACACACACACACACAGTTGCACCCATATGCCTTCACACTTGTGCTGATGGGCCCATCACTGCATGCAGCCATGAACACCAGTAGGGCCCCCTCCCTATCCTATCATCGCCACACACACACCGCCATGAAAAGGTCAATATTTTCATCATTCGTCTCTCATGCAAGCTTTGAAATATTATTAATATTATATTAGCCTGTTGTTTATGTATAATACTTACGTGACTTAATGCTCTCTGAAAACACTGAAGATTGATCTATCGTGAGGTGCACTAAACATTGAATCAAATACACACCCCCAATGGAGCCTTTTTTTTCCATTTAAACTAGGAAATAGCATTGTTTCTTTTCTATTTTGCAGACTGCCCGGATGGCAACCAGCATTGTTTCTCACCCGGCCGTTATCTTCAGCTAGGCCTGCACTGCCGCCGCGAGTGGAGAGGTCATCGCCGGCGCCCATATCTCCCTAACGGCCCTGACAAAACAGGACACCACCGACCCTGCATGAGAGTGTGTGAGGCCTGGGGGCTTAGTGGGAACGCGCTCCATTTCGAGAGCCTATCTGTCCCCGCCACTCCACAGACTGTACCGCTGGAGAGGCCCGCGCGTTAAGCATATGGGACAGCCATGGACAATAGGATTATGTCCTGCACCTCTCCTTCCTCCCCCCTCCCCCCCACCTCATACCAGATAATCAACATGTTGGAGGGGAAGGGGGGGGGGTGGGGGGGAGTACTGGATGCACTGAAACCTTCTCTTAAAGTAGTCCCCACAACCCCCTCTCCCTTCTTGCCTCCCCCTTGGGAGAGTGGGACAGTGGGGGTCTCGTGGACACAGAGAGAGAAAGAAAGAGCGAGGGAGTCAGAGAAGGAGAGCAAGAGAGCGAGAGAGCGAGAGAGAGAGAGCGAGAGAGCGAGAGAGAGAGAGCGAGAGAGAGAGAGAGGTGGTAAGGAGGGGATTTACATATTCAACCGAGGCAGAGATCAAGCCTTTATGGAGAGCGAGGCCAGAGAGAGGCCTTTTCTCCTCCCTGCTCCTACAACTCGTACGGGGGTCTTAGAGAGAGCCTCACCCAGGGACAAATGAGTGCTGGTCGGATTTGTTTTCCATTGTCAGGGGAAACTGGAAAGCCGATGGCTAGTGCGCCGTGTATGTACGCGTCTCAGTGTCTGGTCTGGACTGCCTTGTCTACGACCACCATGCACATCTGCGCACCTGTGCACGAAATACATTCTCCAGCCATGCATGCATCACGCTGACACACTCACATACACACACACGCACACACACACACACACACACACACACACACACACACACACACACACACACACACACACATACACCAGTACCAGTGTGGACACCAGATTAGAGTCTGTGGACAATGATATGAAGGGTGTGAATAACCGGAGGGAGGACGTTGACGCCTCAATAGCACCCCCCCCCCATGCCTCCATATTTAAATCACATCCAGAGGAGCCCTCCAGAAGAATACAAATGTGAATGAGCAAAAACAGGAACCATACAACGGAGGCTGGAACATCTGTCAAACAACTATAGTGCACATGGGGTTGGCTTTTTTTTGCCATTTTACAAACTGTCTTTTCTCTACTTTTTCTGTCCAGCTCTGCACATCAGTTTGTGTGACTCTACCCGAATATGTCTTGCCTTTCTATCCGTCTCCCATCTCCTTTACTTGTTTTCAGCACTCTAGCCTATAGGCTTGGCCAACAAATGACCACAGCAGCACACAGAGAGACAGGGACAACCAGGCACATGGGAGCGTCTCAGAGCCTGGTCACTCACAGCCATTGCACCTCGACAGACAGACGGTCAGTGTGTAAAGGAACCGCAACAAGTTAAGACGCATGTGAAGAGGGTAAACGAGGATGAGGAGGGGCAAGGGGTCAGCCCCCCAGCCCTCTCCCTCACGCTCACCCCCACCCCTCCAGAGAGGAAACAGAACACGGGCTTATGGTTAATGGGACAAGGGGTCGAGCAAATCTGGGTGGGGTTGGGAAGGGATGGTGCAATAGGTGTCAATGTTTGTGTTGACTTCTTGTGGACCAAATGTTGGGAGTTTCAGCACAATGTGTGAGAGGGGCCATGATGGAGAGGGAGTGAAGGAGAGAGAGAGAGAGAGAGAGAGAGAGAGAGAGAGAGAGAGAGAGAGAGAGAGAGAGAGAGAGAGAGAG
>JAOPJO010000008.1:7418049-7435737 GCA_027123675.1 Molva macrophthalma | reverse complement strand
TCAGAGATTGTCATATACATATTCAAGATACTAGAGGATGTTACACAAAATTTAACTTTTGACTGTGTGTGTGTGTGTGTGTGTGTGTGTGTGTGTGTTCTATTTCTAGGTGATGCATCATACTCTATGCTCTCTAACCCGCATAAACAACAGACTTCAAACCTTCAACAGAATCAGTTCCTTTTCGGACCAGCACATCACTTACATGTTCGCTCTCTCACAGGAAGACCCTCCTCACATACCGAGCTTCTACAAAAAAACACAAAGACTGTGTGTGTTGTGAGCATGCTAGTGTACAAACCAATATTTTTTTGCTATACTGGGATGTTAAGGGGTCCATATTTTACCACCTGGGGGAAAATACTTAATTTATATAAAGATATCTTTAAAAATGTATATTTTACCACTAGGAGGTAAACTCAATGTGGATAAGTGGATACATATTTAAAATGGCTTGTAAGGACTAGTCACGCTCACACCTGGTGGTAATGTAGGTGTCCTTTAAATGATACTTCAACTCCAATCAGCTCTGTGAGGGGTCTCTAGATGGGAAGAACAATGCAGGCGTCCATGGGTCTCTGTGCCTGTAAGTGCTTTAATACTCGTGGAAAGGGATTCATTAAAAGAGGCACATTACATTCGACCCTCAGCTTGCAGACCTCAATGTCGCATTAAGACAATACATTTTTTCACAATAATTCCCATTTTGGTCATAAAAAGAGACTGTACTCTAAATACCTATGAAGTTATACAGGATACAACAGCAATACATATAAATAGTGTAAAATACTCAATATCAATAAGAGATGGCACAGGATCATTGACAAAATGTAAACAATACAACAATACAAAAACCACAGTGAAGGGTACTTCTCAGTCAAAAACCTGCAATGACCACCAAAAAACTCTGATACCCCAAAGCCACGACAAGTTGGTTAGCAAATGATCCAAACACCTCAATGTGACAAATTCAAAATTTTCGTCCCACATTGCACCAGTGTGTTCCCCACAACACAAGCAGGCCAATCTAAAACTAAGAGACCCACAGATTCCACCCAATTCCAATTCAATTATGTGAATAAAAGTATTACACACCTGACACACATTAAAGCAGCTTTTTCCCTCCCGTGACATTTTACGCCAAAAACTCTCGATGGAGCGGAGAGAAGGAGACATAAACATAGAAAAAACACAACGTTGCCATGGAAACATAACTAACTGCTTTAATCACGGGCCTCTTAACTACTATTATTATTTTTTTTACTTAAGGAGGTAGAAGCTTGGGCTTCATAGCAAGACAGCCAATCAGAGTGAAGCACATGTGGTCAGGGAAATCAATTTTAGTATGTGCAGAGCGGAATCAAGTATAAATATATGTATTGGGGACAGGGAAATCGAAAGAAATACATAACAACACCGTTAACCCTAATATTTTTCCGAAAAATACACACCATGTATTCCTTGGCCCAGAGTAAGCAAACGGCACACTTTAAATGTTAGTAAAATAAATCCCTGCTAATCCCTAATTAATGACTTTCTCCCCCAGTGTGAGTGTTAGCCATGTGGCTAACTGGGACCTACTGTGAATGCTGAAAGCTTGGTGGATCCTTCCAGAACAAGTCTTTTCTGAGGTTTCTGATGTTAGTACAAGAACGCTTCATTAAACCCAGAGGCTTTCAAAATCAAGGAGACAAAGTTGGCGGAGGTATGTCTGTCAAGGTGTTGCAACCTTTCAAGTGAATTTCACGTGAACACGTGTCATTAGCCCTGGGTCTTCAGCTTTACACATAAAATAACAAATACACAAAACCTGGAAGCTTCATTTAACATGTCTTTGTACTTCCACAGACAAAAAAAAAAAAGATATCTTGAATAATTAAAATAGACAATGTTAGTCAGGTCCTACCACATCCATCTTGCCGTTATATTACAACATGTAGATTAGCTTTTAGAAAGACCCATTTAGACAGGACCCATGTGAGATGGGAGGGGTCTACTCATTGTGGGCGGGGTCTTCTCCACACGTCACCGCCCCCCTGCAGCGGCCCCTCAGGTGGGGCTTCCAGAAGAGGGGGGCGCTGAACACGGCGATGATGCCCAGGTTGAGGACCACGCCGGCGGCCAGCGCCCCCACCGTCCCCAGGAAGGACGGCACCGCGCCCTGGGTCACGAGCCACGCCCGCCGCGACACCATGTCCGCCATTACCCCCTCCATCTGGAAGTGGGTGCCCACCACGGCACACACGTGGAACAGCTGGTGGCTGTGGCCTGGGGTCGGGTGAGACGGAGGGTCCAATGGGAGGGTTAGACGTCGGGAGGCTCGCTCCTCTGGAGGAGGTGCCAGCTAATGCCATGTGACTGCATGGGTCGTCTCGTATGAAACAGACATTCAGTCAAGCTACAAACGCTCAGGCCGACTGAGTCGCCATGCAAATACCAACAATAGAGAAAATGCAAACACATTCTAGGACACTTCATTAAAAGAAACCGTTTTTCTAGTTTATAGACGTTATAGAAGTTTAGAGACGTATGAACAAAATAAACTTTGATATTCCCATAGCTGCATGAACATTACAAAAACACCTCACACTTTGGTTTCCTTTATAGAGATGTGGAGGAGGAGGCGGGAGAATATTTACCAAAGTAGTCGAAGCGTCCTGGGGCCAGCCGCTCCGGGAGGTGAGAGGCGAACAAGAAGCAGGTGAGGAAGGCGAAGAGGAGGTGGTAACTGTGGTTGACAAGGGCCTCACTGGGCCCACAGCTCCCCCAGCAGCACAGGAGGAGCTACAGCAGGACGGACACAGACATACACACACACAATAAAAATGTATCATTGAGGAGTACTCTTTAAAGCTTTTGATGGAAACACAGCATTGCTCAAATATGCATAATAACAAAATAGAGGGAAGAGTCTGAACTGAATAAAAAATTAATTAAAAGTGAATAGAACACTTAACTATTATGCAAACTATTGCTTCAGGTTAAACCAAGGAGTTTCTAGGTTAGTTACTCCTAAATCCTTTGAAAGTATTAAAGACCAAAGCATTAATCTGAACACGGATCTTACATAACCATACAAACACCCAGGCCGTCCCAATTAATGAACTGAGGCCAAAGAACAGGTTGAGTCAACACTTCTAGATTCTAGATACGTTCAAGATAAGTACATATTTAAACACAATGCAAAACATTCAGTCAACAAAAGTCCAAAGCAAACAGCTCCCAATCTTTTTGTTTTAATTCACCTTTCATTTGACTTGTGTTCCCAAATACTTGTAAGGTACGAGTTACTTTTTTATTTCCCCTGGAAGGGAGAGAATGGCTATAAAAAAAAGCTAAAAAAGAAATTAACAAAAGAATTTGGGATTAATATTGCTGCAATTTGATGAATAAATTAGGCCCTTTAGAAAGACCCAAACTAGAGGAAACAAACACAACAAACCAATCCACATCTTAATCCATGACACCCAACAAGAGTAAACCAGGTTCCATAAGTAAAGTGTTACTGATGAGATTTGTGCTCTGGTGGCTGCCGTAGTGTGGTTCACTCACTCTGTAGAACAGCGGGACGGTGTCGAAGAGGAAGGGAAACACGAAGGCTCCCGTCCGGAAAACTTTACTGCGCTGAGGGAACTGTAACTCCAGGAACCTGCAGAGCACAAGAGGGAGCTTCAGCACTTATATCACTATCACACACACACCCCCCCAGGGAAGGATAGGTGTCGAATGGCAGACTGCTAGATAACAAGGGGTTTCACACTGTTCACAGTTTAGACAGCCCCCCAAAGCTAACTTGACCCTGCTGTTCATGCCCTGATACAAACTGCCTATATTCAGTGGGTGCTACCCACAGGTAGTATGAACAGTATCTTAACCCTGGGAAAAGTAAGGAGTTGGCCCTGGGTGAAAGGCCCTATAGGTAGCAAAACCTATTAGTATGTTTGTTTACACTGCAGTGTTGGATAACACCGGTCGTGTGTTTGTCTTATGTAATAAGGTTTGTGTTGTTTGCCAGAGGGAAGATTGGTTCTGGTCTAGCTAGTTTAGCCTGCTTTAGGGAAGAGTTTATTTGCTCTGGCAGTTCTCACTTTGCACAAACTTTCAACAAAGTTCAACATACAGACAAATGACTATCAGATAAAAGCTGATAAAACTAATGACATCAGTTAAAAGGTGACATCAAACAGTCTTTGATGTCATTATTCAATAATATATAAGTTGATGCCACTTGGCAGCCACTGTGCGGAAGACATTGAATGTGGAACTAAAGTGTCCCCATTTTGGATCTTTCCATCTATCTTCTGCTCTTCGATAAAACAGAAACTATACTCTTGTCCAGATAGAAAGAAGAAATAAAGATATGAATACAAATGAATTAATTACCTTGTAACTATAACTAAACTAAGATTTAGCCAACGGTGCAGTTTAGACAATACATTCAGAAATGTTCCATCTGCACTAGAGCACAAATAAAGCGATTAGAAGCAAGACAAATGAACATTTGCCTTCGTGAAGCCTGCACTATTTAAATGTTGTGGCCTTGTTCACACAGACCCACGGACCAAATGGATTCAAAGAGAAGAAGGCTCATGTTGACTGAGCCGTGGGCGGATAGGTCTCATGATTCAAATTAGAAGTAACGGCGCCAGGGAAAAAGCCATGTGCAAGTTTGAGCAAACTTCGGTCAATATTTGGGTTTCTACTTAAAGAAAAGTACTGGTGGTCAAACAAAACACAATCTCTAATAACTGAGATAGGATGTGAAACTTAGGCGGTGGTCACTAGACTGTAATAATATTTTAATACATTTTCAAGATGATTGCTCTGCAAATGACAAAGCTTTATTGCGCATGGAGACACCCGTCCCTGAGTCAATAAGGGAGGTGCTGCAAGCTTCTCATTGAAAAACGTGAATAAAAAGCCAAGCAGAGTGATAAGATTGTGACCCTGACATTAACCACGCCAAACCCCTACACTTATCTAAATGAGACCATGGCCAACCCTGCACCTTAACCAGCTGTAACATTGTACCCAAACGTCTCTTTTTACCTAAACATAATATGAAAGCTCTTTTTTTGGTTAAAAATAGAAAAAAACAGTGATTACGTTTTCAACTGTTTTGGCCCCGATGACGTTGCCCATGTATGTCATCAATGACAAGCCCCTGAAGAGAGGGATTATAGGCTTCCCTCATTCTACCCTGTTCAGCAAAGCAATGATCACATCGTCATCAAATTCACTGGCTGAGCGTGGTTGGCAGTGACAGCCTTTTGAGGAAAATGGACTGGGATAGGCAACTGTGCAATGCCGTTTTTGTTAAGCACACTTTACCTACTTTGACTACCCTTATATACAGAAATCCCTTATAAAACTATAGTTCCGGTCCTTGAATCTGAATGGTTCGAAGCAGTTGTAAAATACCAACAATCACAAACTATGCAAGCCTGTGTACCTTGGACAACCATGTTGTGGTCTTGAGGAACTAAATTGCTTGGCAGAAGAATGCTCAATAAATTATAGCATTTTATGTCGCTGTGTGTTTATTTTGTGAAATCCAACAAGGAAGTCTATAGTAACCACTTTATAGGAGCTCTGCTTCTCAGTCCTAACCATACCCCCTGCTGTTCTGAAATCACTGTAAACCACGGCCTCTTGTGGCTTATTTCTTGATTAACCGATTATCTACATGCATGTTGTGCATTGCACTAATTCTAAAATAAAAACCATGGTGAACGACATACCTTCTACTCATTTCTTAATATATTATCAACGAACAGCTCCTAAAACAGGTGAGCCGGGTTTTATCATCATACCGTAACCTTGCCCAGGTACCCAAAATGCGGTGGGAGTGTTTCCCACCTGGAGTAGCAGGAGAGGCTGGTGCAGAAGATGGTGTTGCCCACGGCAATGGGGACGTAGTGGTGATGCAGCCAGCTGTTGACCCAGCCGTCAGGCATGACGTAGGACCCATACGAGATGGCACAACCTGCACAACCACATAGTATTATTATCAACAGATTTAAAGATATTGAAAGCATTCCAACTGAATTGAATTGAGATACATCGGACATGGATCGCAGTACCTTTAGACCTTGCGTACCTTTTGACCTAGGTCACTCACTACACTATCCTGCTGCCTGTCAAGCTTTTCCCCTGTCCAATGACTGGCCTCACCTCTTAAAAAACTGCTTTGCCATCAGCGTCACTTCCACTCACCAGTAAATAGGGCTCCACAGGGAGCGTCACCAAATCATTCTCTGTACATTGAAAACAATCAATGTGCAAAGAATGAGGTCATCATTTTTGAGTAAAAGATTAAAAAAAAAAGTTTTATACGCCGCCATCGGATGCAGCGTATGAAAAGGTGCTCATTAGACGAGACGCTGATGGTTCTGGTAGAGCCGAGAGGTGATACAAATGAAATACAGCTAAAAGGGAAAAAGGTGATCGTCAGGTAATGCTTCATCTTTTTGACCGTTTCTTGTGCAAACGTGCGCATGTGGTTATTGTAGAACAAAGACACCTTAGGGGTTAGTTAGACCCTGTGGGAAATGTACTGAAGTCCAGCATAAAAGCGCCTACAAATCATAAAAGATCATAGAAGCAGATACAAAGCAAACACATTCAGAAGGCCTTTCAGGTCACACCTGACCTGGTACAAACATGTACAAATATGTCACATTTATCGCAGCAATATAAAAAAAAGATAACGCTGAAATAAAATAGAAAACCCAATTAGGGCAGAAAGTTTATCATTACTGACCAAAGTCAATAGTTGTATTTGATTTTTCACGGGTCCAAAAACAACTTCTCCACAGTTAAAGCAGGCTGCCCTAAAGGAGAGATGGCGTGGAGAGTTGGTAGACACAGCAAACAGTGATCCAAGTGCTGGCACGCCTCTAGCAACAGACACATTGTGCGTGCCGAGAGACAACACTGGTACATTCACACTCTGACTTAGTGTGGAGATAGGGAATGGGCACCTAAGTGTACAAGATGATTACACTTAATACTCAAAGACTATTACTAATTTAAGACTCCAAGATGAATCGTAAATTGTTAATGTGTTCAAAATGAGGAAGGTCACCTTAACATTTGTCATTAACAGATGACCCTTATCACCTCAGCGATTGAAAAACAAACATTCAATGATTAACAAAATATGATCACAAAATAAGTATTGAGGGTGTTTTAAAATCAGAAACTAACTATGTAATCCATCCTTCTCAAGCTCTTAGATGCAATATAAATTGAGAGGAATGCTTTTCCTTGATGCATTTAGCTATTTTTGCATTTT
This sequence comes from Molva macrophthalma, assembly GCA_027123675.1. Classification (NCBI taxonomy): domain Eukaryota; kingdom Metazoa; phylum Chordata; class Actinopteri; order Gadiformes; family Lotidae; genus Molva; species Molva macrophthalma. The sequence continues at coordinate 7,428,440 of JAOPJO010000008.1, read as the reverse complement.
GCATTCCTTATTCAATGTGTATGCAGAACCTAGTACTCAAAACGTACTGTGTAAATGTGGTGATCTAAATGTATCTTCAACAGTGATTTGGTACCTAGACCCGAATACCTTGGTTCTGTCTACGGTTTCATTCTTATCATTAGACCAACGGCTTCCTCAATGACAGTTCGGATTCAGATCGGTTTCTACCAAAACAGGAAATGCTAAACGAACATTCTACATTCTACATTCTCTCTAGTAGCCGCATTGTGAAACGCAGGCTAGACTTGTTTTATAAACCCCAAAAAACAGAGGAAGAGGAACTGCTCTGTTCCATATTTGATGTTCAATTAGCCAAGAAAGTAGGCCGGAAAGGTTGCCACACCAGTGGTTCCCAACCTTAGGTTGGCCTGACGAGGTCACAGGTGCTGACTTATAAGTTAGAGATATTTTATGGTACATTTCTGATGGAAAAAAAGGTTTGAAAGGTCTTGTAAAGGCCCTGCATAGACAAACAGAATGCAAAAAGATTTGTACCAGTGACTGTAATGCTACTAGCTACAGGTCCAAGTTGGATCACCAGAATTTTCGTCAAATCAATTGATGAGTCAAGCGGGCTGCCGTTTAGCACTGTAAACCGGAATGACGTCTCCAGGCTAAAGTTGAACAACTGATGTGATTAGCAATCTTTTAACTTCTGCAAATGAGGAATTGTGGGTTCCACGCAGTGCAAGACAACATGTGGACATTCACGTGAACCATTTCATGACCATGTACTTTTCAGTCAGCACAAGAAGTCCCCAGAAATATATTGTGAAGGCTCATTTCCAGTAACAAACCTCTAAAATCAATGTACTCAATGTAGTCTCATTTGAATCCATAACATAAAAATCTCTCTGGAGATAGCTTCTAGCTTTGGATTCAATGACAAAACTGAACTGTGATCCATGTGATGGTTAAAAAGAAAATTATCTAATATAGATTGAAACAAATCCATCAATCTATATTAAGTATCCATTAATCAATATATATATATATATTTTTTTTTTTTCAAAATACTCAATCAACAGCATCATGAAGGAATGAAATGAATGAAGGAACAAATGAGAGAGTGAATACCCAGACTGTAGAGGCTGAGCGCGCCATAGTCGAAGAAGTAGCAGATGTGCCGAGACTCGGGGGACATGGTGCTGAAGGTGTGTGCGCAGCTGGAGGTGAAGGGGTACACGCAGATCAGCAGCATGTACACCAGCAGGGGCCAGGTGTAGCTGTCCGACAGAAAGTTCAGTGTCGAGCAAAGGATGCTGAAGCGCCACAGAAAGTACCTGGGAGACAATAAAGGAAAAGCGTGGTTGGGCTTGGTGCAGAGCAGAGGACGGGTTATTGATAGCGCAGTGATGCTTCAGTGTTGTGGCGCCGCAACTTTGAATGGACATGTGAATGACAAAACCCAAAATAACGGCATACAATAATATATATATAAATATTCTGCAGTTAATGGGAATCTTTTTTTACGGATGCTATAGCAGTCATTTATAAAGGGAGGTTAGGCAATGTGTAAATTGTAAAATACTTTTTAAGCTAGTAATAGTAATATGCGCTGATTGTTTAGCAGAGTGAATTGTTATTGTGAATTGACCATTGCTGACTATTATTCATCATTTTATTTATCCAAAGCCACTTGAAGTGAATTGAGATACATACATTATTAGTTAGCAGGTAGAGGTCAAAGGTCCAGTGTAGAGTGTAGGTGGCCACTAGCGGTGAGGTTGCAGATTGGAACCAACTTAATACTGACTCCTTCTACACAATTATAACGCTTCTACACAACGACAGTACTACAGCAGTATCGCAAATGGGTCAATAACAAGCCCCCCCCCCTCCCTCCCTTCCTAGAAATCTTAGCCCAAACAGATTTGTACAGGAAGTACACACCATGTGGGCAGGAAGTGAGTCCAGATGTTGATGGTCTCGTTGGTGAGCTGGAAGCTGCTCAACAGGCAGTCCTTGGCGGAGCTCTGGGGGTCACGGTAGCCAGAGATGATGCCATCCTCCCGGAACACCTGCGGGGGTGGGGGGGTTTCAGGCACCACAGGGGTCCTTCAGGTGATTTATTTTTAAACAGGGATAACATGAGGTATGATCGGAGGCATGCTCACATGATGTTTGGATTAAAAAGACAAATACACGGTGCATTCATGCACAGTACAAATACAGTTTGTTTATACACAGTGCAAATACACTGTTAATGTAATGCACATACACAGTACAAATACACTGTTAATGTAATGTACATACACAGTGCAAATACACTGTTAATGTATTGTACATACACACTACACAACTTCTACACCAAAAACATCCCTTCCTGCGTGGAAGTTGTCAAACAGACTACATTGAGAGAAGGAAGGCAGATCAAACAAACAGGAAATGGAATGGAAGGACACAGGAAGTTCCTCTCACCTTGGGCACCTGGTGGGTGTCCAGGAGCTGGGGCAGTTTGAGGCTCAGCATGTCGGCGCGCATTCGCAGGGCTCCCTGGCCCCTCTCACACGCCTCACGCAGACGCATGCGGCACTCCCGACACAGCACGCACCAGCTAGGGCCGTCAAGGGCCTGGGCCCCTTCCCCGGGGCCTGCCGGCTCCCACCGCAGGCAGCGGCCCCAGCCCCATGCCTGGCTCCAGCCACCGGCACTGCCCCAACTGGCCACACCGCCCTGCCACACAGGAAACACTGGGAAACAAACACACATACACTAGGTCATCAAACTGTGTGTGAGAGATACATGGCATTTGGTGGCTCTGGGCCAGTGCTCTGGGCCATTCCCACTTGTACCAAGTGGGAAACAATCCCCCAGCAGGGTGGATGCTCTACCTAGCTCTGTGAGTGAGTGAATGTGTGTGTGTGTAGCCCTTTGGTCATGTCACTAGTGCGGTTTGTATGTGTATAATTTTTTTGTATGTGAAACAAAAAGATACTTGATCGACAACTGGTCATCGGTCTTCATGGGTTTATTTTTGTTCAGCTCAGGGACGCGGACGCTATGTCTTTGTTGGACCGGGGCAGGACAATCTCCCTTTGTCTTTGGCTCTGGAGGGCCAAGCAGACATCTACTTTGAGAAAGCCTGCCATTGTCATGGCAGCAGTGGGCCGTGGATACGCGAACGCTAGTATGGTAACAGCATGTTCCTGACAGCCAGTGCTTAACAGACAAATCCTTCCTCTGATGGGAGATTGGGGGAAGGTGGGGTTGGGGGTCGGGCTGGCAAAGGGGTCTTCGTTGAAATGCCTTTGTTTACGGGCCTACAGCAAGTCTTTGCATGCTACACACTCTCGATGTTTATGAAGGTAGTTTACTTATTCTAGAAAGAATGTTGTCTACACGTGCTTATTATAACTAACTCTGCCGAGATATTCAAAGCTGAAAACCTACCTCTTCAGTCTTTCGTTTGGCTACTAGTGGTGCCCTCAGCTGCTGTAGCTGTTTGCTGAGATTGCTGCTGCTGATAGGCACTAGATTAGCAGTTGTCTAATTCATAATTCCGTCTGTTTAAGCGTGTTGCGGTGACTGCGTCTGGATGCCTAGTCTGTTGCAGTGACTGGATGTCTGGACTCCCCTGAATGTTAACCGGCCAGCACCCAATCAGCATAGCATCAGACACCTTTTTATTTTAATGTTATTTTTATGACTTAAAATGTGCGCTTTTATGCATTTCAATTATGGTACCCATTACACTCCTTACCATCCCTGGAAGGAGAGATCCCCACTCTGCATTCCTTCTCAAGATTTCTTCTTTGCTAATTAATGGACTTTTTTCTTGCCCTCCGGGGGCGCTAGGGCTGGGGGGGGGGTCATAAATATATGAACTAATAAGCCCTTTGAGACTGTAACTGTGATTAAGGGCTTTACAAATAAAATTGAATTGAAATTGAATTCTAGATTGTGAGTGTGCATGTGCGCGTGTGAGTGAGTGAGGTAGTGTGTGAACGAACAGGGCTGAGAGAACAAAGTCACACTTTAGGGAACGGAAAACACTTGGCTGACAAAAACACACGCAGTGGAGCACATACAAAAACACGCACACCAACAACATGACCAGTCAAAGGTGGGCGTGCATGACGGGCTTAATCAAGATGATGATCATGATCATATGTTGGCTAAGAGCTATGCTGTCATTTACACTACATGCCATGGTAACAAAGTTAACTTTAGACTGTACATGTTAACCTAGAGTCAAGACACTTTCCTTAGATCTGACACTCCTTTCCCTCAGATCTGACACTCGTTTCCTCCTCTTCTTCTCCCATTTCCTATGTGCTCCTATATTCCCCTCACTTCTCCTCTCCTAATCTACACTCCCTTCCTTTAGTGGTAAAATACGGGTGAAATGCAAAAACTCTATGAACCTTTTATAATACATTATAATACTGTAGTAGGGAGCTAAACGCCTAGTGGTAATAATCTCGTGTTTCTAGCAGAGACACACAATGACACTAGAAACGTTTCTAGTAGATAGGCCTACATTTATCTATACTAGAAAAACATTATGATTCTCTAGAGTCTAGAGCAGGGGTTTTACAAGTGTGAGCCAGTGGTCTACCCTGACGCGTCAAATGGTTTGTTACACAGAACCTTCTGGGAAGTCATCCTTGGAAACTGTTTGGAAAAAGGCAGGGACTTTCAAAAAAATACTGCAGCTGATTGGATGAACCATATGTCTATCACCATCTACCACATATCACGTAGCTAACACAGTTTCTCATAGGAAGCTGATTGGTCCGAACCACTGTGGTTCGGCCTCAAGTGCTTAACCAGAAGACTGGCCAGATGGATTCTCGCTTGATAGGGATCTTGTGAATCCAGCTGCCTAGCAGGGTAAACAGTGGGTGCCCCTTTAGAAAACACTAAATCCGTGGTGTATGTACGTCTTGGAAGTCGTACTTGGAAGCTGTAAAAAATGTAATCAAATAAAAAGATCGATGAACCATCTGTTTATCACCGTCTATCAAGTCGATCACATACTTGTGATTAGTCCGAACCACTGTGGTTGGGCCACAAGTGCATAAATTGAAGCTTCGCAAGATGGATACTTGCGTGATCATGATCTCGCGTATCAAGCTGCATCGCAAGCTAACGGGACCCAAGTGCACACTGGTGTTTCTAGTACAGATATAGTAGTAATTCTCTAGTGTTTCTAGTAGATACACGATGATCCTCTGGACCTATAGTATAATTTGTATATCGTGGTTAGTCATACTGAGTCCGGGCCCGGCTGAGACGGAGCGTCTCCCAGCTGCAGTCTCTGGTGACAGAGTGGGCTTTGTGGAGGACAAGACCGGGGAGGAGGAGGAGGAGAAGGCCAAGGGACAAGAATGAGGGAACACACACATTCTCTCATACATACACACACAAATTCTCTCACACCAACGGACACGCAGGTCATTGGGTCCGCAGTAGGGCGACGGCGAGCAGAAACATTCCGTTTCATTGACCGGTCTGGGAAAGGAAACGAGTTAGAAGAGATTGATCAGGTCAATATTTGTGCGTGATTGAAAGAAAAAGTGTTTTGTTCTCAGTGTGTCCTCCTGTCGTCCACTTTAAAAGGTTCATAAAGAGAAAACATTGATTCCCTGAAAACTGATTACAGAGGGGAGTTACAATACCGAGAACAATGAGTCACTGGAGAGTTAGCATCCAGCAGCCAATAAATGGACTAGAGATATTTTTTCAACCCCTAATACCCTGACCGAAACATATAATGCAATGCAGGCTTTGACAAGGTTGTTTTTGCATGTTTTCAAAGTACACTTGTTTGTTAACCTCTTCTGCGTACTGTTGTCACCAACAGTGACAGCAGTACACAGGAAATACTTGTTCTCACTTTTTGTCCTTCTGTTGCAAAATCCCGGTTTATGTGCGAGTAAAGGCCCCCTTATGTAATGATGCGTCTTCCTGAGATTGCAGGGATTTAAGTGACAGCATATATGACTCATCCCAACTCATAACTGCCTGTCCCAACAGGAAGTGCGCTTCTGATTGGACAGTTGTGTTGGGGCCCGCTGTTCCTGTCAACAACAAGTCCTACAAGTCTGCTGATGGTGAGCAACACACAAACACACGGACACCAAAACCCACACCCAGGGCTTTAATACATTCCATTCAACTTGCACTCTTTAATGTCACTAGTCATATAGCAGATGCTTTCAGCCAAATCAAGATAGTGTAGTTTGAACTTTAGATGCATGTTATTAATTAGCAAGTAGTAGTTAGGGCATCTTGCTCAAAGACGTCCTACAGGTAGACTGCGAACCCAGAACACCCTCACCACTGTGACTATCCTGCATCCTGACTTTGCACCGGTCTTTACAACAACACATGGATGGCTTACATACACAAGCTACCCGATGGGTTGGGGAGAGAAGGTTAAACCAACTCTTGGGCCCCCCAGGGGGCCTCCCTCAGTGCTCTATAAACATTTGGCAGTCTAACGAGTCTGAACAAAGACAAAGACGCTTGAGACTTCCAGAACATGTTAGAAAAAGGGAGTAGACAGACACGCACACAAAAATACACACTATAAAACCACATGTTGTGGAAAACAGGGAGTTGTCCCGAGAACACGGTTTCTGAAAACTGCCTGCTGAGTTCAAAGTTACTGGCAAGGACGCTTGGTTGCTGGTTTTCAATAATTAAATCTTGGGAGAAATATTGACATACTGGTGCGAGACAGGAGGGGCGAGATAATTCTGTTTTCTTGCCCGGGGTTAGCGTTTCCCCTGATAAAGTATTTGCTTCAGTCAAAGTCACATTTAACGGTTGCCTCTGCTAGCGCTGGGTGGGGTCTGTCTCTAGGTGGATTCTGCAGGTTGCCCACTTTGCCCTACAGTCTGGTTATCAACACAGAGTTCTTATTCATTTGGGAAACATAGTGTGATAAAGCGATGTGTTTACATTTTTTCACAAGAGTGGGAATATGGCAGGGCTTTGGGTTTGAGAGCTGCCTTCATTGCCCATAAGTGTTTTCGGTCCTACATCTTTCAACAACAAAAAATCGACCATGTTAAAAAACATGTTAAAATTCAGCAATTTAGTATTATTTAATAATTGTCAATGGAGATTTTTTACCAAAACTTCAAAATGACCAGAGCAACTGCCTCTTCAGTTGGTTGCCAGGGTTGACAGCAACAGTCATGCTCGGAATGTTCCTCACGCACACTGGCTAGCCTGCAGACACTGGAGACGTATTCAGAGAGAGGCGTTTGATTTAAATGAAGCCAGGTAAAGAGTCCCTTTCCATCTCACATCTCTTGAAAGAAAACGGGAGATGCCATTATCCTGCCTTGTAAGGTCAGGTAGTTCCAAGCACTACACGTTATGTAGTGCAAGGGACATACACCAATGTTTTCTTTTAGATTTGCCCATGGCTGATGATTGTTGGACTTTGTGTGTCTGACCATCTGTTTCAGAGGATTAAATTATGGTGATCTTGGAGAAGTCAAAATACAAATCTGATTTATGCAGTAGGAGTGGGATAATGCGACATTTGGGTAAATTGGTTAGGGTAATGTTATATTTTAGATTTCCAAATTCAGGTTTCCCTCAAGGGGACACTGAAGGCAGGCGATTTTGCCATCAACAAGACAGACCACATACACTATCAATCATACAAATGTAAAACAATACATTTAACGTTTTCGAAAAAAAATTCTTCCTTGTTGCTGTCACATGAGAGCACAAACATACTTTCAACAATAGAAGAGGGTTACTGAGAAAGATTTCTACTAGCAAATATGTAGCTAGGCCTACATACACACACCCAAAACAGTGGAATCAGAAGATTCTTGTTGGTACCCACCTCACAACAACATGCTGGACTGGATTTTTTTCCACTTTAAACCTACACATCAGACAAAACTTTTGGGCAAAATGAGTATCAGCCACCTTCCAACAAAAGTGACATGACGTCACCTTCTCGTTAACGTTCACAAAAAAATACAAAACATTTAGTTTAGAAAGCAACATTCCAACGTGGCGCAAGTATCACGTTTTTGTTGTTGCCTATCAACTTTCCTGAAGTCTCGCAATAACTCAAAAAACACACTACAACAGGAACGTTCGTGCATAAACATTCTTGTACACAACCCGATAAAACGACAACTTCTTTGAGCAAAATTGTTAGAAAAACAAGGTGGCGTGTTGTGGAAACAAGCTTTACACGAACTTTGTCGTGAACCTATGTCGTGATGTTCGATGCAACGAAAACCAAACTTCTACTTACCACCTGTGTCTGTCATGGGTTGGCGGGGTACGCCTGCGCCACTACCATACAAAAAACGATAATAAGTATTCCGCTCGTTACGATGCCAACCTGGGCACGACAGCAGCTTTTCGTTGTTGTCTGTCTTGCCTCTAGTAGACCGTCTGCCAACTGACGCCGCGCCTCGAGTTTGACACAGAAGAACACCAGGGGAGCCAGTAGGAAGCTCTCCTCGGCGCTCACGTGGACTACTACAGAAACAATAACACGCGGCATGTGTAGCATGTAGTATGGATTCTCACAAAGACACGTTGATTATATACGTTGGTTTGTTCTTAACAAGGCAATAAATGCCTATATCTATTTCGTTGTATTTGGCGTGTCAGAAGAACCAATGTATGTTACCCGATATACGACTGAAAGTAGGCGCTTACCCTACTCATTTGTTGTTTCTCGTGAATTCAACATAAAATACATTATATAACCATCCACGCCTGTTAAATAATTAAATATATGCCGTGTATTCAACGAAAATAACAATGAAAAAACAATATTTTGCCTTCGGATCGCGAACCTTCAGGCCTACACACATTGATCAGTAGCGCTCTACTTCAGTGCAAGTAGGGCTGTTTTGTTTTGATACATTTAGATTAGATTAAACTTTAATACCATTCCACAGAGTACAGCAGGCATACTCAGACAACGAAATGCAGTTTAGCATCTAACCAAAACGGTAAAAAAACGGTAAAGTGTACAGTATGTAGTATATAGTGGAATATATACATAAATAAGATATATGCAGTTTTGACGGTAGATCAGTGGTGATGAATACGTTTATAGATATATACAGTAGAATACTATGAAATGAGCAGCAATAGCAGTAGATAGTGCAGATATGGTATACGTAGGCGTAAGAACAAGTAATGCTAACGTTAGTTGTAAGATGTTATATACAGAATGAGGTATGATATGAATATGGTGAATGGACAAGATAACAGTGGTAAGAATATTAATAAAGCTGAGGCATGTACATTATGGACGGATAAATATGAATGAACTAGGGAGATATATACAGTATGGACAGTAGTACAAAATAGTCGAGTTCAAATGTTCAGTCACTTTATAAAAGTAAATAGAAAGTGATTAATGGGATTGACTCGCGGCAAAAACAATCAACGTGCCATCGAGTTTCGCTTCCACACTGGACACATTCCACTACTATCCTAAGTAAATAAATAGGACCCTCATGGCTAGACCCCACCCTTAGGAAATAAACCTCGATTTACAACGACCAGGAGACATGGCTGAGGACAAGGGCAGCTCCTGCATCTCATGAGTGTTCATCCAACAGGCTACATTAGTGTGTTGTAATCTGGGACATTCCAGCATAACCGATACATATCATATTAGCAGGTAATATAATGGTTTAAAGAAAGTCAAAACAAAAAGAGCCACTTACGCATAAAATCCACATTGGCAGGACACTTTCCAACTGTTAAAAATGACCTTTTCATCGACATTCTAATGAACAAAGCTCCTTAAAATTAAAAACAAAAAGACTTAATTTTATTTCCTTTTATCCATCATCCTCAGACATATGATGCTCATAACCTGTTCACACTCCAGAGTTGGTGTGGACCTAGATGAGAATACTGCCCACCCTTTCCATGAAGAAACGAACAAAAGAAGTCTGACCCGTTTGCCAGAGCTCTATCGGTGGTTATTTGGTCCATAGAGTCCGAGGATTTGGCTATACTCAGCCTGGGGCGCTTTGCTTAGTCACTGGCGGGCATGGGGCCCACAGCAGAAAGGGGCATGAGAGCTAACCGTGAAAGGGAGGAACAGCCGAGACCTAGTTTTAGAGGGAGCCAGGTTTTAGAGAATGTTTTTTTAAGGGGCTTAAGAGTTTCAAGCAAAGTTGGTTGATTAAGGGTAGTGAAGTTGTAATTGTGATAGAACTAAAAACGGTTTGATTCAGAAGCAGTTCACATATCTGCGACACATCTGAACGAGACTCCAGTCAATAAAACACAGACGAGGATGTTAGATGGGCTTCTCTTTATTGTTCAATGTGAGGCAACACACACACACACACACACACACACACACACACACACACACACACACACACACACACACACACACACACACA
>JAOPJO010000008.1:7325936-7336224 GCA_027123675.1 Molva macrophthalma | reverse complement strand
ACAGCCTTCTGAGAACACAGCTACACTCTGTAACACACACACACACACACACAAATACACTCACACACACACACACACACACACACACACACACAGGCCTGCAGTTGCAGACAGACATCCAATACAAAATGTTGACATATGTTAAAACCAGAGATCTGGTGGCAGAGAGAGAATGAGCACGCTGGCAGCTGTCCATCCACCTACACCCTGGATATGCTGTGGAAGCTGACCAGCTAGACACACAGCTTCACATCTCTCTCTACAACAACACTCTCTCTACAACAACACATTCTCTACAATACTCTCTACAAGAAGAATCTATCTCTACAACAGTAGTCTCTCTCTACGACAGTACTCTCTCCTCAACAATACTCTACAGTATTCTCTCTAAAATGCTCTCCCTACAACAATACTCTCTCTACAACAATACTGTCTCTTCAACAATACTCTCTCTCAACTGCATTATTCTCTCTAAAATAATCTCTACAACTATCACTACAACAATACTCTCTCGACAACCATATAACAATACTCGGTCCAAAACAATACTCGGTCTACAACAACACTCTATAGCAACGGTCTCTCTACAACAATCTACAATAGTCTGTAGCAGGTTCCAGTAACACAAAGTACCTCACATTAAACCAAAACCACAGGGTTAAATTAATAAACAGAATCATAAGGAAAACCAAGGATAAAATAAATAAAATCAATGCGATTCATTAACATTTGGAAGGTCACCTGATAAAAGCTTTTTCTACAGAGAATTGCAAATTAGGGAAACGACTGCAAGCTCTCCAGGAGATCAAGTCACTCTTTGTAAAAAAGAAACACACACACACACAATCACACACACGTACAGAAACACACACTTGACTTCACAGTTTATGTGCTCATCAGGTGATAGTAAGACACACTGTAGAGATGTTGGCCTGACAACACCAGTCTTTATTCTTGCTCTCTCTCTCTATCACTGCCTCTCTTTACCTTAAATACATCTTCGACTTCGGTCTCACTGTCTCTTTCCCTCAATCACTATGTACCTCTCCTTCTCCTTCTATCCCTCTCTATGGCCCTCTTTTTTCCCCTCCATCATTCTCCTCTCTTTAGGTTAATTTCATCTCTCGCTTATTGTCTCCACTAGCTGTCATTCTCTCTTTCACATCATTTCTCTCTCCTCCTCTTTATTTTAAGATGTCCTAGCTGTTTCTCCACGGCATTCGGCAAACTTAAGGCTTAATCTGAAATAATGTTTTGATCTGGATTAATTTATCAAGGCAGTTGGAATTCTTGAAGGTACAACAAGCTAAAAGTATCTACCATCTCTTGTCCATGACTGGTCAGACAAACGCAAATATGCTGATGTCATTTAGTCATGTTCTCATCCTCATATATTGTGTGTACAACCAACAAAAACAGTTAACTACATTCTACTTTCTTAGATCTACTTTCTTAGATAGAAAACCACATGGTCCATAGTTGTCACAAAATGTCAGTTGGTAACTGAATGTTGAATGTTCTAGGTAACCATGGAAACATCAAGACACTTGATGTTTTACAGCCAGTCTAATCCAACCTGACTCAAAACCCTTTAAATGACAACTTAAATTAATTTTATTTCACTTTTACTGGCAGCACAATGACAGCACTGTCGCCATGCCAACCTCAATGTTTCCTGCGATAAACTCTTGCTTCTATATCCATTTTTACATCCTTTTGTTGGTGCGGATGCAGCACAAAGTGGCAACAGCCTCCATCTTGTCTTCTTTACACTCTCCAGTAAAGACAAAGCACACAAACCGATTGGGTGCAGTGGCTGAGGCGATTACAGAATACACAATTCCTAGAGATATCTCACACTGTAAGAACATAGTTTGGGGTCACTGGGTCAAGGGCTGGTTCTTCTAAGCCTCAGCACACTCTAAACTATTGTACCATGCTCCTAACCAAGTTTCTTATGATCTTGGGTAACACTTTACAATGTACAATAATTCATCATTAATTAACATTTGTTATTCCAGTAATAATCATTAACTAACAATTAACTAACAGTTAACTAATGGTCTTATAATCATTGACTAATGGTGTTCATGTAAACTAAGGTCATTTATACATCACTTATTTGGGTTAGCTATTAAATAATGTATAAATTAATACCTTAGTTTACAACACCTTTAGCTTGGTTAAAATGAACACAATTAGTAAATGATTACTGGACTATTAGTTAACTTAGCTGGGTTAACTATTAGTTAAGTGTTAGTTAATTCTTATTACTGCGCTAACTAATATTGATTAATGTTGAATGGTTAATTAATGTACTCTTATTGTAAAGTGTTACTTGATCTTGTAAGCATCCTGAAAGAACAATCTACTTTTAACCTCATGTCACTCAATAGATATATCTTATTAACAGTATATTTACGTTTCAAAAGGGCGGCCGCTGGGATAGGGGGTGTGTGGGCTGTGAATACCTTGTGTGACTGCTTGCAGTCCTAGTTGTAAAGTGTTACATGATCTTGTAAGCATCCTGAAAGAACAATCTACAATTAACTTCATGTCACACAAGAGATATATCTTATTAACAGCATATTTACGTTTCTTCATTCCCTGCATCTGGTCCTTGATTAAAATAGTCCTGGGTTATTCTAGTCCCGGGTTATCTAGTCGTGGGTAAATATAATCCTGGGTTATTCTAGCCTTTGGATATACTATTTCTGGGTTATTCTAGTCCTGGGTTAGTCTAGCCCTGGGTTAATATAATCCTGGGTTAATCTAGTCCTGGGTTATTCTAGCCCTAGGTTAAACTTGTCCTTGGTTATTCTAGCCCTGGGTTTGACGATTCCTGGGTTATTATAGTCCTGCAGATAGAATCGTCCTGGGTTAATCTAGTCCTGGGTTAGTCCAGTAGTCCATCGAGACACTAGTCTTGACAATAGTATTTTACACTAACCTAGCTCAATTCATCATATATAACCAGAACTAGCTATGCTTTTTTCTAGTCCTGGGTTGGACTAGAAGTGGGTCAGGAGAGTCCTGGGTTAGACTAACAGTCCATGGAGAGTCTTTTATACTAACCAAGCTCCATTCATCATCTCGCTGCAGGTACAGAAGGTCCCCGATGACGGAAGATCAGAGGAAAAGTGTCTGTGCAAGGATGTGTGCATGATTATAGGCCTGTATGTATGTGTGTGTGTGTGTGTGTGTGTGTGTGTGCGTGCGTGCGTGCGTGCGTGCGTGCGTGTGTGTGTGTGCGCGTGTGCGTGCGTGCGTGTGTGTGTGCGTGTGCATGTGTGTGTGTGTGTGTGTGTGTGTGTTTGAGTGTGTGAGACTGGATGTGTGTGTGAGCATATGCCGGTGAGACTATCTGTATGTGTGTGTGTTTGGCATCCTCTGGCATACCCTCCCAGGGAGCGTGTCTCAGCGGTTGGAAGGGCGTGCAAACCTGGGACCTCAGAGCACGGCAAGCCGGCACACGACCGTCAATCAAGCTGAGGTCACGTCGGCTTTCTGCTGCTATTCCCCACCTCTAGTGAGCTATTAAAGCACCATAACAGCAGAGTGCTTCGCTGAAGCGTCTGCATTATGTAACCATTTGCATAGAGCACGGTGCAGGAAAAAAAAAAGCTTGTTTCCTGTCTTACACTGCAACGTTAGCATGGTATGTGAACTGTCAAACGTTAACTGAATGTTGGATAATGTAGATGAAACGCTACACAATCAGTGAGGTTATTATTATGACACTGGCAGTGAAAGAGGCGGATTTAGAGAGAAGTATTTGTATTCTCACACCGATGTGTTCTATAATGATGATAGACAATCTTGTTTGTTTTACTGAACTATCATTCCTATTCTCCGCCTATTTTCAAATTCTTTTTTATTTTAATCCTAGGAGGTAGGAAGGAGTGTGTTTCCTCTGTCAGGACTGCACATGTAAAACCCTCCTGTTCATGTACACATTTACATGTCAATATTGTTCTTTAATCAACATGGTTTCCCCGAATGTTGCCGTTTATCGGTAGGACCAGTAGTTAAAAAATGTGAAAACTTGCTAACGGTGTATTTCTACACACCTTAAGAAACATTCGTCTTTACAGACCTCTTAATAAAGTTAAGAGGGCTTAAGGGTGGCGTGCGTCTCCACATTGAAATACTTAACGCCAGAGTGTTGGGGATTTAACCCTGAGTTTCGGGGGGGACGGGTATCAAGCCACTGTGTCCGTCACGCGGGGAAACAGCCCTACAGCAACTACGCGTTTGTATTCATTTCCTGTCCTGACAGCCAGCCGGCAGCATGACTCAGCAAAATCATCGCAAAGACAAGAACAAGCTTCTAGGTGTGGAAAATGAAGCAGACGGAAAGAGACAGAGAGAGAGAGAGAGATGGAGAGGGAAAGAAGGAGGGTTTCAGACATGACCCTGACAGCATCACTAGCTTCATTACCCGTCAGTCTTGTGTAACGTTGTAACCTGGAATGCACTGCTACATCCAATTCTGCTCTCGCTGACACAAAATCTAAAATAATCAAAATTCTTCAAAGTCTTCCCTCTAAAGTAACCTTCACCCAAGATTAAGCTCTTGACATAGTTACTTACACAAGCACCCCCCCACCCCTGCCGTAATGCAATGGGTCAGATGATACATTATTCCCCTTTTGGTGTGATCCCTTTTCTAATTTTATGCTTCAGTAAAGTACATGATTCTATCAGCATGTTTTAGTATACTAGTGCAGTGTTTGTCAAATGGGGGTATGCGTTCCCCTACTTTGAAGGATTGAAGGGGTTACTAGGAAAATATACAAAAATCTGAATCTGAATAAAAACGTATATAAAAACACATATAATTATGTAAATCAGAATACTTACATACAAGTTCGGTAAATCTTTCTAATGAATGACAACAATCATAATTGAAGCACAACTCTACTTGAACTCCAACTGTAAGTACTCATACAAACAGTTTATTGTTCATGTTTATAAAAACATGCACATAAATTCCACTCCCCATAAAATGTTGTAGGGGAACTTGGCTGAAGTAAATATCTAAGAGGGGGTGAATTAGTCAATTAGTTTGAGAACCACTGTGCTAACAGGTTGGTTGTTAATGATTTAATGACAAGTGTATCCGAGAAGCTTTTGAGGTCAGATGAAGAGAAACTGCTTGTAAGTGTGTAAGTGAAAGTGAATGTGAAACATTTTTTCTGTGAATCAAGGGACAGGATGAGGCTGCCAAAAAGCAATTAATTTGAAGAAAAAAGAAAAGCATATTTAATACCGCATATTTATGCTTCTCTGTTGGTCTCTGTGTTCATTTAATTATCCTATAGGGAATGGGGCCACAATATCAATTATTTGCAATGTCGTCCTCAGTAAACTTTAGTCAGAATATAGTCATTCATATGAAATATAACAAAAAACTCACCCCAAACATTACACACTTGCAAAGAGTTCTCTTTCGTTTGGATGGCAGACTTTAGGCAACACTGGCTGGATTATATTCTTGATAAGGCAATTTGTAATTAATTAAAAAAACAGTGGGGAAACAAATAATCATTTAATAATGACATTTTAAAATTCCATTGCATTGCACTTGCTCTTACACTGTGCTTTGGGAGCCATTAGTGCATTATATGTGTAGTTACCAAATATTGTTTTTATCGAAGTCTAACATTGATAGACATGTAACCCAATCTGCACATCAGGCGACCCTATGTGGGCTCTGGACCCTGCAAAAAAACACTGCTCCAGCCTATCAGATCAAGGCATTTCTACCAACCAACTTCACCTTAGACAACCTCAGTCAGGAGAAAGACGACAGCAGGAATGAATGAATGAAGAGGCAAATAGAGAGAGGTAAAAATACCCTGAAAAACTCTTTACTGGTTGACATTGTATTGAGTCAAATGTTGACGCCATCACAGTGCCTTCACAGTGTTTGCGATGGTGCACCACAGGGAAAGTAATTTAGATAATACGCTTTTCAATTGAGCAGCCTCAGACAAAGTCAATTTAGGATGTGAACGCTAAACAGTAAAGGCCAAATTCATTAATGAGCGTCATCTATCTCAAACAGCTAATGAAAGGAAGGATAAACATCAGATTTGCTTTTCCAAGAGTTCACCTATCTGTACCAAACTTTGCTTCAACCGCTTCAACCTGCCCTTCATAACCTTTACATTGAAGCAACTGCTCTGTAAAACGTTTTTGTATGAGTTTTTCCACTGCAACTTCCAACGTCATTTTAGTTATTTGTTAGTTATTTGAACAACTGCTCAACTTGTCTAAAGAATAAAACCAATCCATCTACAGTTCAATCCACCTACAGCTGATTTTCTTCTCTAAAGCTAGTTTGGTGTTAGAAGAAAAAGGACTGAGAAAATGAAAAAGAGATCTTAATGTAATACAAATGCCATGTAATACAAATGCCAGATAAATGTAATTTCTATTTTATTTTGTTGGCCATTTGACAGTAGGGGGAGAGTCCTGGCTTTGTAGCTGGCGAAGAGTTTGTTTGGTCATGACCGGAAGTTGTTCCTCATTGCCAATCAAGGAGCAGCTGCATTGGATAGTACTGATTAAGGACGACTTGGCCTAGTTTCAATTTGCTGCTGTCCGGGGTTCTGAATCCCTCCTAGTGGAGGGTCTTGGCTTCCCAGGTTCCTCCATAGTGTCAACAGCTTTTCCTCCTCACTTGCGTTTAAGATAAGGTAAGATACCACTTATTTGTTCCTGTGCCATAGTGAGAGAGACAATTAGTTAATAAAGACAGACATTCCTCCTGGAAAAGGACCTATTTAAATGCTGCTGTCCACACTGAAATGGCAAAAACACATACCTTCGCTCATGTGCATGAGCAGACCACTTTAGCTGGCTGCACCATTTTATGGTCTGGATCACAAAACCTCCTGAAACAAACAGCTGTCTACCCCCTTTTCAAACTCTTTCCTGGTTAAAATGAGCCGTGATTTTAGCCTGGACATATATCGACATACTCTACTCCACTCATCTACTCCAATTGAGTGAAACAGTCTCTACGAGTCCTTCATTGAGGGATACTCAACTGTTATGTTTCACTCTGTTGAAAGCATCTTCCATAATAACGGAAACGTTTTTAACCCATACAACAAGATGTACTTGTTTATGGTAATCATATAGAACAACGGACAAAAGGAAGTGACAGATTACTACTATAACTCATCTTGTCACTGCAGCACTGCATTGCTAATCAAGAAGTAAATTTGCATACATCCTCTTAAGCTGCACTGGAAATATACAGCAAGATCAATGTCTTAATTAAAGAGGAAGTACTGCATGGTGGACGGAGAAGAGAAATGATTAAGTCTGCTTTCAGAGGACGTGACGGGGGGGCCCGGCAGCACTCACGGTTCATCTAGACACCGTCTTTGTGTGTTGACACATCTGGCGGCCTTGCAGGGCTTTGCTTGTCAAACAACCAATCACAACCCAGGAGGAAGAAGGTGTGCAGCGGAGCACTGGGCTGACACCGGTCAAGGTCGAGATTAGTCATGACGACCGGCTGTCATGTCTCGCCCTGCTCATTGAGTTATGTTTTTATTGTTTCCTTCATTTTTCTCACCGTTTCCTGTTTTACCTTGTCTTGTCTCACGTCTCCTCTCGTTTCAGATACTAGTGTTTCCCGCCTCTGGGATCGTCCTCCCTCACCTTGACTGTTTTTGCCTGTCCCTCATTATCATTCCCCTCCTAGTTTATTTAGTCAGCATGTTTCCCTCCCTCTGTGCTAGTTCATCTTTATTCCTTGTATCAATTGTCCCAGCATTTTTCCTAGCAATTACAACGGTTCCTGTTTTTTTTTTCCTGGTTTTTCCAATGGTTTTTGATTCCCGCTCGTTTTTCCCCGACTACGCCTTTGTCTTCTCCCTGCCGGATTGTTTGCCTGATCACCGAACTGATTACCAGTGGACTGACCCTTGTTTCTACAAGTAAAGACTATTCTTGTCAACGAGACTTTTGCCTCTTGAGTCGTGCATTTGAGTACTTTATCCTGTGGTTCCACCAGGAGTTCCACCAGCACTCATGTCCACTTTAGAAATGTATGTATAATGGTCCATCATGTACAGTTTCAATCATTTAACATTATGATGTCAATAATGTCTTCCTACACATTTTTTATATTTCTTTTTGAATATATTTATATACATTTTTAAATATACATTTCTACTACTTTGAAAGTGTATAGATATCTTCTGTAAATATATTTTAGGTTTTATTAAAGAAATCGTATTTTTTAATTGTTTAATCTCTTTTTAATTCTTAATGCTGTGCCCTACCTTCTACTGTGACACCCATCTGGGATTAGTAAAGTACACCTCATTTAAAAGCATGACTACCCTCATACTCATGCTCAACAATGCATTCTTACAGAAAAAGTACCACGAAGTTCAAGTTGACATGGGCTGTAACCATTGAGGCATCCTCCCCCCTTCTTCCCAGGAACTTCAGCGCAAAACACATTTTTTTAAATCTCAAAGTGTTTGAATTTTAGCTGAAACAGGGGGGGGGAACTTCTACAGGGGGAGACAGCAAAGTATTTGAAAGACACAGGCAGCGATTCGTGGACAGTAACAACGAAGGAAAAGAAGGTGAGGGGAGTGACAATCATGGAGAGTTAAGGATTGGCCATGGCTACAGCCAGCCATGGCGGGAGAGGCCAAGGTAATTTGCAAAGCAATATGGGGGAAGTGGATATGTCTGCAGGGATGCAAGGCAACTAAAGGTATCTGCACAATAAATAAGTCAGGAGATTGGCATGACCTCAGTATCAGACTTTGTGGCAATGTGAATGCTTACTAACTTCAACTGGAGAAAGGAACTATTTATGTGCAAGGAGAATTTGTACAATCGCCCTTTAAATGGATTAGAAACAATGTCAACAAGGTTATCATTTGTATATCATTTGATAATAATTATTAGAATTAATTTGCCATGAAATGTACAATTTCAGTAAAAATACTTTATGCATTACATTAATATGTCTCCAAGGATTAATTGGAGGGTGAGGGATAGTCTAGGTGTGCTAATGGTGTTTGACTCCCAGCCGAAGGATTCTAACCCCAATGTGCACATGTCTGTCTGTATAGGCATCCCTGGCAAGAGGCCCTAACGCCTACCTGCTCCTTAATGACATGTTACAAAATAAGTTGCTTTGGATAAAAGTGTCTGGAATAAAGCACTTCTGTAGTTTTCGCTCAGATTGCTCTAAATTATACCTTAGACACTAATGGTTCTTAGTCAAATGACTTGAGTGCTTGAGTAAAAATATATTCCTTGTCACATGATTATTCAGCCTTGTACGTTACACTCTCTTGTGAATAAAGGTAGCCCGGGGAGATGTTTGGGTGCTCCCTTTAGGGAGGACTGGACACACATGTCCTACAAACATCCATCTCTACCAATCAACCATCTCTGACGGGCCAACCAGCCAATCACCTGCCAGCACATTGTCACTGCTGAGCCTACAAACCCTGTTGTCTACAACACCACATCACCAGCATCTACCATGATCAGGGTCCGAGGGTCCGTGGGTCTGTCCACAGCACAAACCGGATGTTCCCCAGCGCGTGTTCTGTCCGGGACAGAGTTGTCTATATAAGCTGTGAATGCAGCGCATGCCCAGGCGCTTTGAAAGGCGACAGCATTTTTATTTAAATCAATTTCCAAAGGTTTTTAAGAACACTATTTGTGTTAAAACATTGCAACACTTGTTGTTTTTCCTCTAATGTATGGAGGAAAGTGTTAAATTGGACTGCAGTGAGAATGAACAAGGTTCTGCTGGTGTTGGGTCATGAAAACCAGGAACACACCAAGTGATATAATGTGTTAAATGTCCACGCTTAACATGCCGGCTGGCTGCATCTTTAAACAAAAGTCCAATATAAACAGCGCTTGAGAAGATAAAAGGCGAAAGGCGTGTAATGATGGTCATAGCTGGGCTATATTGGTGTCAGCGCATCATAGCCCATAGGCTGCTAGCATAGCATATAAAGTGCTATGCAATAGATACGCTACCATGCTATGCAATGGGCTATGAGCTAAAGTGCTTCATAACAGGAACTCTTCTGCATTGCAGTGTCAGCACATCATCTGACTGACATTCATGTCAATCAGCTAGTTATCTTCCTTCACTGTAGTAATGTCAATCATCAAATTAGCAATTCACTATTTATCACAGGATGTTGTGTGTGTGTGTGTGTGTGTGTGTCTGTGTGTGTGTGTGTGTGTGTGTGTGTGTGTGTGTGTGTGTGTGTGTGTG
>JAOPJO010000008.1:7306692-7318453 GCA_027123675.1 Molva macrophthalma | reverse complement strand
TTTACGGACAGTTTCTTCTCTCTCCGCCATCGCGCCGACTGATCCGAATGCAGCGGTGTGCTTCCTCAAAAACAGTCCATGTGGAACAATGATCCCTGCGCTGAGCAGGCCGCATAATGTGCGAGATAGGAATTTAACAAAGCTTCGAGGCAGAGTTTTTGCCTCGAGGATTATTTGTAATCGAGTTACTCGATTAACTCGAGTAATCGTGTCAGCCCTAGTACAAATAAATGTACATGAAACAAAGTAGCTGGCCTGTGTTTCTGTGTAGACCATCACAAAATAGCAATGTGCAGGAAAATTTGTATGCGTTGCTTGGCAACAGTCCATTCCCAGTCCAGTTGTGGAACTATTTGTGTTGGCGGAGCAGAAATAAATGAGTTAATAAACAAACAAATCATACTCTGGTGTCACTTATTACTGTTAACTAATCAGTGGCACTCGCAGAACTGTTGTATCAGAGCAATATCACACTCAAGGTTGTGCTGTTATACTCAATATCAACACGGCTATGATCCGGTTGTAGGTACAAGGTCGCAGGCCGAGTGCCAAAGATAATCACAGCTGTTCTGATATTCAGTAAAACAGCACTCCCTCTCGTGTGATATTGCTCAACATCTACCTGTGTCTTGACGGTCAGAGCCACCTAGGTGGAAGCAGTTTACCCTTACCACATGCCACCTAGGTGGCATGTGGTAAGGCTAAACTGCCGCACAGGCCTTTCTAACAATTCATGTCAAAGTAATGTATTTGTTTGTTGAACCCACAATTCATACTGTGAATTTACTGCAAGTCGCTTTGGATAAAAGGGTCTGCTTAATTATTAAACAAGTCAAGTATGTTGATATAAGAGCTGATACCATTTACCAAAGTGATTCACCATCTCTGCATACAGAAATCATTTAAATCCTTTGTTTACTGATCTGAAGGAGGGATCAGGGGGATTCATTTGTGATAAAGTGAGGACACACCAGCAGTGTTATCGATCGGACTCATGGTCGGCGTCGACGTCATGAGCACCCCGAAATACTTTTGGATTCACAACTACAGAAATGTATATCTGTAGGAGAGGAAATGAGCAGTAGAGGTAAAATATTCAATTTCGTTACTACTATGTTGTGTCTTCAAATGGTGAGTAGACCTTCTTAAAGCCTTTCTACATCTATTTCCGGTTGCAACTCAGGCACTCATATTCACGCATTCCAGCCTGGTGTTCCCGCACTGGTTCCGGGGGTTGGACATACATCTGAATGGTCGAGGTGAGGTGAGCAAGATGAACAACAGTGTTACCATGTCAAGCACAGTGGCCGTATTGTCTTATCAAATAATAATGAAATGATGGAACTGCATGACGTCAGTTTGGCCTCTTTTCACTGCATACTTAAACGGAGAGAAACAGCAGGCCAGTGTTGGATCAAAAGTGCCGTTCAGACCATGAAGAGTAGATGGCTAATTGAATGCGCTTCACTCCCGATGAAAACAGTTAGCTTGGGTTTAAAACATGACATTCCAGTGGCCCATTGATCCGGAGCATACATTATTTTGTACCTCTGCGTTGGCCATTTTGCTTCACGGGGTTATCAATAGACAAGACAATTAGCCCCAGCGGTTACATAACGCTGCTGTGTGTGCCAGCTCTGTCTCCATGGATAAGTGTAGCAGAGAAGGAGGAGGGTAAAGGATTAGAAAAGACACAGAGATTATACATAATCTCCTCCCAAATTTTTCTTCATGTTAATTAGGGAAGGATAGATATTTCACCAGAGTAAATGTTTCGTTTTCATCGGTGTGGAGATTGACAGTTTAGTTCTGCCGTTGCCATGGAGAACAGAAACACGGATTGCATTTTTCATAAATGCTTGAGAGAAGGTTGCAGATTACATGTTGAGTGTGTTTTATATTCTTCTGTCGGTTGAAGCATGCGTTTCCTCCTCTTCCCTTCTCAGGCGAGCAACACCAACAACTGGTATAAAGTCGCAGTTGGACCTCTCTGGAATAGAAGTCAAGAGCAGAGTGGGGTGAAATTACCAGCAAATGATGATTTTCAACATGTTTTATTTTTTGTATATTTCACTAATTTTTTTTAGTAATGGCCAATTAAAGTACTCCAAGATGGTAATTTACCAAAATGACATCTACTTGAGGAGAATTATCGTACCACTCACCACCTCCATTGTTGGAGTCTATTCAGCTCCTCTCTCTGAAAAGACCTCTTGTCACCTTTCTACCCTATCCTTGAAAATCACCCGACCGGCAAACCAATCTGCCCACAAGTCCGTCCTAAAGAGGGGGGTCGAGACTACTCTGGTTTTAAATGTTGGAGCTTGCGCGTGGCAGTGTTTGATTGGTTAGGGGGTATAGCCATGACGATTGGAGACCACAGCTGTTGTTGTGATGTAGGACGTCTCCCAAACTGAATAAAATACTGTCTAATCAGGGCGTGATACGGCAGGAAGATGTCAAGTTTATGTTTGAACTCCAATGTAAAAATGGTGCTTTGCTGTGGTGCATCCAAAAGATGTGTAATGGCAAACATGGAGGTCTCCTTCATCGATTGAGCTTCCCACAATCCCGTGCACGCGCTTCTAACATGCCACAATCTTGACTGAATATTAACTAAATGCTTATTTAATGAATTTGACGATTAGAAATAACAAATTCTAATCGTATAACCACATTTTTACCTCAACCAACAAAATCTGGTAGTACACATTGTTTTATTGGAAGCTCTTCTCAAACCAGACTGGATCCAACTGACATACACACCACTTCCTGGCCATGGCCATGGCTGCTGCGAGCACACCCCCACCATAACCACATCCAGTAGCCTTGGCAGTTAGAAGGGATGGCTGGAAGGCTAACGGTATACAAAGCTAGCAGGAGGCCATTGGATCGAAATATGAATACCCAACTGAGCTAGTGTGGTAATTACCGAAAGCAATTGTTCAAGCAGTTGGTTTATGATCGAAAACATAATCAACCTAATTTTGATTGTTGTTTTCCTCTTGCGTTTTTTGTTATTTATTCAAGGCCAATCATCATAGACCTCTGGCCCCCCTATTGATTTCTATTTATGGTTGATAATTGTTCTCGAGACAGGGTTTTAAACGTCTGTAATGGCCGTCACGGACGTGATTGAAATCAATATGATTTTAATGAGGATTGATGAGAATCCTGCCATGAAACAATAAGCTATTATCTCACTCTGAAGCCTGATAGCCTGAACAACAGATGACATAAGGAAGACTCCAGAAAAAGCGATAAAGCGCGCGAGAGAGAGGGAGCGAGAGACAGAAAGAGAGACAGAGAGAGACAGAGACAGAGACAGAGAGAGAGAGAGAGAGAGAGAGATGAGACAAGGTAAGAGAAGAGGAAGGATGTGTGAAGGGAAGAAGAGAGAGACATACTAATGTGAAGATGGAGAGTAAGGGGACAAACAAAGTATACAAATTAATACAAAATTGAATCAGTGGGTTAGTGACTGAGGAAAAGAAAGCTAGAGTAGGAATGAGAGAAAATGAGCTGGATGAAGGGATTGATTAATGGAGAGGAAAGAGAGACACAATACTAGATGTTTCAAAGGATGGTAAAGCTTTGTCCTGAGTAGAGGAAGAAGGCAAGGTTGAAGTGTGACAGGAGCACACCTGGCAGACATTCAATAGGAAGTCCTTGAGAAAAAGGCTACAGCCAAGAGGAAGATCATTAACATGTTAGCTAGCCTTAACTCACATAACACCTGCCGTTGGGGGGCATAGTTAGCGTACTAACTCGCCGTAATATTAGCAATATTAGCATTTACACTCTGTAGTCTAACAATTTGCAGATATTAAATTTGATAAGGAAAACTCCTCCTCAATGTGATGGACAACATGAATCTGTAATTTACTTATATTTATGTTAATGGAACTACGCGTGTGATGGCGATCAGGACGTTAATCACGCCGTCACCCAATCAAGGGTTATGTGTGATCGGCATGAAAGCCGTCTATCTGTTACATAGGTGTGCATCGGTATCTCGCGTGTGCATCGGTATAAAGATATATATATTATATGTAAAGTTTGATTTGTATTTCAACCGTTTCAGAAGTATCTGAAATGCAGTACCCAGAATTCGATGTCATCGCATGGTTAAGTAACTACAAAGAAACATAGATTGCAGGATGCTTGTTTATTGAATTTAAGGCGCCACACAATTCATAAATAAGTCAACATTACATTCGGTATCCTGTGTATTCCAGCATTTTCCTGTATGCTATATGAGGAAGTATACTTACCAATGCGCTCATCTTAGAGGGGTACGGACCCACGGGTGAGGATTTATAAAGGCGTCAGGCGTGCCACGTGACGGACTAAACCATTCGGTTAGGGGTTTTTCACCCATAATATTTATAAGCAGTGTTTTGCAATGACCAGCTGTTTAGTAATGTGTGTAAGTTTGATTGTATTCAATATGGTTTTCCTGCATGTCCCTATGAACTATGTTAAAAGTATACTGTGACGGCGGAAGCTGTTTTGAACTTTCTGTATGATTGGTATTGCCATGTGGGCGGGGCTAGCTGAGGCTGGCCTATATATATCCTGCATGTCAAGCATTTAGGATGATTAGGCTACCTGCAGGGTGGACCTTAGGCTCTGTCTGAGCAGAGGGACTGTTTTGAGGTCAAGGGAGTGATTTATGTTATACTGTTTTGTGTTGTTTGTTGATTAATAAATGATCTATAGGTACTTCAAGTTTGGTTCTTAGAAGCATTTATTGGCCTGGCCCAGTCGCATTACGACAACGTGTAAGAATCTGAAATTCCACAGTGTTTTCCACAGTATGAGAGTACGCCTACTTCCAATCATCACAAAGCAAATAGGGGGTTTGAACATTGTGCAAAGTTTTGAACAGATTTCACGGCAGGACTAGTGCTATACCCGGTGATGAATCACACGGGTGCTGTTGTGGATCGCCATGAAAGGAGAAACATCGCTACCTGTTCTATTCAAGTTTACTAAATAACCAACACGTTATCATTAGTAGATAGAGCTTTTTGGTGTCTTTAGGACTCAACATTGAAATAGCTGCTAAATACTTTTATTATTAAAACTCTTCTCAAACGATTAACGGCCCGATGGCCGGGGGGGCTTGCGTATCCTCACACTGGACGGCAGATGTCAAAGTACTATATATTTGAATAATGTTGGAATATCCAACACTAACGAATGATAATTCGGTCTGCCCATATTTTACAATTCTGATGATGGCTGCCATTACCTCAACTGAAGCGTTGACGTCTAGTCCCCTTACATATATATTTTATCACTGGGATATTCAAACAGAATGTAACCTAGCCTTCCTCTTGCAGTCCCCAAATATGCATAGACGTTAAAAAAATATATATTTTTTGTATTTCAATTGTTTCATTAAAACAAAACGAATATCCAAATACTGAATTGATATTCGAATACCTACGTAACAAACAAATATCTGAATATTCGAATATTCGGGCCCAGCCCTAGAAATTCCTTCTCATTACTGAACCCCTTGGTCGATAAGTGAACTGCAGTGTGCTGGAGTAGGAGCTTGATGGGTTGATACAATAACAATCATAAACCAATGTTAGTTATAATCATGAATAAATGTTAATTACAAACCGACAATGGGAGTGGCTGAGTGGATATAAGGCTCATAAAATGTACTAATTAAAAAGTTCTGAAAAAGACGTTTCGACAATTATCTGTGCTCAGACGTCACATCCTTCCTTTTTCCTGGCTTGATTAATTAATGAGGAGGAAAGGGAGACACAATACTAGCTGTTTGAAAGGATGGTAGAGCTTTGTCCTGCGTAGAGGAAGAAGGCAAGGTTGAAGTGTGACAGGACCACATCTGGCCGACATTCAATAGGATACAAATTAAAAAGTTCTGAAAGAAGAGACGTTTCGGCAATGATCTGTGATTAGAAGTCACATCCTTCCTTTTTCCTGGCAAAACAATTGCCACAATTGCCAATTTAAAGCTATTTATGCATGTAGAAAGTAGAAGTAGTCCCTTTAAGGAGTTATCAAGATGTGTGTCTGAGAGGGTGTGTTCAAGGCACGGTGTGTGTGGATGTGTGGAGCTCTGTCTGGGCAGCAGGTAGTGTTGATGGCTGCATCAGAGAGAGGGTTAAGCTCTCGGAATCTTGTATATAACGCCACGTTTGGCACATTTCAAAGAGTAATTTTTTTTTACATCTTAGAGTGCTATTCTGACTTGTAGAGTTGTCAAGTCATTAAGTTTCATACAAAACTGTATGTTCTGTTATTCAAGTGTTATTATAGTATTGTCTTTTAATAAATGTGTGTTGTTCAGATGAGCATAGTACACTGTGTGTATTGTAACACTCAACAATACTATTAACAATGACTTTACAACGATTTTGTTGTTGTCAAGATTCTTTTCCTGGACATTGTGGTTCAGTTTGGCCAACCATAATCACACCATTTTTTGCAGTCTTCTCCCTGATTTGTAATAACTTTTAGCAACCCAAAGTACTCAAAATGCTTTTCCTGGTCCAACCAATTAGTGCAGCCAAAAACACGGCAATAATTTACGAATTTAAGCAACAATAATCAGGACTTTGGCTGCATTGTTTACGTTCAGTATCTCCGAAATGGCTGACTTCCAGATTGATGACGTGCCGTTTGAACAGTCTATACTACAACGCTCATTCAAACACTCAGGGAAGTGTACTAGCTTAAAAAAGTATCACGAAGTTGGCATCGGTCGTAAGTATGACCATGGGAATAACACCTCCTTCCTAGAACCAGAGCTATTATAGCTAGAGAGCTCGGCCACTACAATTGACCGTAATGTGACAGGAAGGGGCAGATTGCCAGACAGTGAAGAATGCATGGGTTGTATGAAGTTAAAATAAGAATATCTGTCTATTTCAGCTATGCATGGGCTATTCCTTACAACTGTGCAAATAGCACAATCTACAGGTTATTGAGATTAGAGTTATTTGCCGATAAAAATTTGATGGATGCGATATGACCTCCATTTTAGAGCAGTGCTACTAGCACTGTGGCTGCAGAACATGACGAGCAGCTGGCCGCCTCCCAAATCGCGTTGATTTTTTGTTTTTTAAATAGGCGTCATTTGAATAAAGCAGGCAACTATTTTGCATCTAAGATACATATTTCGCACCTCAAAAGTGATCAGATGAATTGGACAGCAGGGCTAAACAAGTTAATGTAGCTGGTACATGAGGAGTAGGTGGCAGCTGGCATGGACAGCATTGCTCTCATGAATGCTCATGAGGAAATTACCAAATCTGATAAAAAAAAATAGCCATTTTCGCTTAAATGGTTCAAGGTCTTCTTGTCCACCCTCAGAAAATGACCAGGACGGCACAATTCACTTCTACACTGCCGGTGCCACTGCAGATCCACTGCAGACCCACTGCAGACCCACTGCTGACCCACTGCAGACCCACTGCTGACCCACTGCTGACCCACTGCTGACCTGAACACCAGGGGTGCAACTAAGTGTATACGCTTAATTGCAGCCCTGGGTTCAGTCTCAGTCTATCAATTTCCTTCTATTGCTTCAAGTCAATTGAATGGGTGGAGTCTATTTTCCTGGCTTTTGAAAAAAACAACATTATAATACATTAAAAAGTTCACGTCAACCACCCTGGTGTATGTCCAGCCCTAGGTAGCAGTAGAAGACGCACTGGAGGAGTGCTTGGCTGGGGGTGGAGACTGGTGTTGTAGCTGGGCATTGGTCCATGTTACCTGGTCCATATGCTGCTGCTGCCAGCCCCCCCACCCCCATACCCAGCTGTGAAGAGAAACTGAACATGGTGGTGGGCCAGTGTCTGTGTGTGTGCACGTGGGCGTATCTTAATATGTTAGAGGTGTGTGGGTGTGTGTGTGTGTGCACGTGGGCATATCTTAATGTCTTAATGTGTGTGTGTGTGTATGTGTGTGTGTGTGTGTGTGTGTGTGTGTGCATGCATGCATTTGTGTGCATGCATGTGTGTTTGAGTACATGTAGGTGGTGAAGTAGAAGGTGTTCAATACATTCCTGCTAAACCAAGCAGCAATCAAACATACCCTGGCTGTCTGATTCTGTTTCCAACACAAAGACAACTGCACTCTTACACACACAGGCACACATACACACACACTCATGAAAGACTCTAAAACACACAGACCCTGACACACACAAACATACTCAGCGGGAACGTTAAAATGTGATACACAGATCAATTCCTCCAAATTACCTTAAAGAAGCAGACATGCACACACAGAGAAAACATCACACACTGTAGATTTACACACACAGACACACACACACACACACACACACACACACACACACACACACACACACACACACACACACACTGTGCTGGCCAGAAGGCCAGTGTGTCCTTCAGACTCCAGAATGTCCTGTTAGACATCCACAGATGTTCCATCTCCAACATACACACACACACACATACACACACACTGCCAGTAGAGCATAGTCATGAGACGTACACACACCCACAAACAGACTCACACTCACACACATACACAGAAACACACACAGACACACACACTCCAGTAGAATACAGTCATGACAACACACACACAACACAAACACCATGGACTACGGCACAACATGTGTGCTACAACACAATACAATGTGAAAAAATAGACTGTGACAGAACATAGTACAACAAAACTCACAGATCAAGAAATGTTAAAAGAGATCAACCCAATACAAGCAACAGCATACAAGACAACACAATGACAAGGAAGAAACATGCGACAAATGGCAACACCACAGCAAGAGCCCAACTGAAAAATGCCTATAGTGGTCCACAGCTATAGCTGTTTGGTGGCTCACCTAGCCTTTGCAAGGGCACTAACACACAGGCTGGCAATACACCTTGTAGTTACACATGTGACCCCCACCTGAGATCCTATCCTGCTATTTAAGTCCCTCTATCTTTTAAACCGCTTTCCTCTTTGTCTTCACTGGCCTGTCTGTAATGGTTCTAAATCCCTTTAAAATACATATTAAAGAATGAATGAGAGGATAATCTGTGGCGGGTTAATAGTATGAAAAATGAATTTCATTACACACTGAAAAGGTAATGGTAGGATATCTGTCACCTTTTAATGAAAATTCAAATTGCCCATTTGAATGGATCTATATACATTTAAATGATCATTCAGAGATAATATTACTGTTAACACTGACTTTGTAAAAAACCCTCAGGATTGAGCATGGCCAAATTGTAACTTATAACCGTACTATACAATTGGTAAAAGCATTCTCTTCAAACAACAAAGACATTTTAAAGTGGTTAGACTGGTACTTATCACAGATTTTAAGATGTATTCTCAAAAGTTCAAACTGCCTGTAACTGTCATGTCCCACAGACCCAGGCTTCTCGCACGCCACATTTAGTTTTAATGAACGTGATGAATGAATGAAATGCTGGTCCAGACCGCCAGTGCTTAGCTTGTACGAGACAAACAAGGCTTTTTCCTCCATCTCTGGGAATCGGTTAAGCACCGCAGAAGTTTGTAACTCTACCCCCTGCACATGGGCAGTTAATCAACTCACTGAGATTAAGGCCGTTTAAGCGTGACCTTTTAGAAATGTCTTTTTAAAATGTACTGAAAAGGCGAATCATGGTTAGTGAAATGTCAAGCGCATTTTGTATAAACAGGTGAAGCTGTTGAAAACACCTTGAGGATTTCTAACTGTCACCCTTTGCTGCTGTTGCTATTGCCTCAACCTACATTGCTTTAGTTTCATTTCACCTTAATGCATCCTGGGTAGGCCCACGGAGGCTCTATAACAGTAGCGCCATTATAGCACGCTTAGCATGGTAGTTTGTGAAGCAGCCTATCTTGCTTGCAACCCTAATACAATGAACACTGTAAGTGTAAGTACCCTATTATGTACTGTATTTGGATGTAGGAAGATACCAGAGCACCTATCTAAACATGGGAACAAAACATGATAACTCCACACAGAAAGACCACCCCCCCTCCATGTTTTGAACCCAGGACCTTCTGTTCCTGTTGTGATTAGCATTAGCGCTACAAACAGAGCCACTGTGCCACCACCATAGTCCCTCAGGAATCATTTTGTAGAAGCATGCATGTGTAAAATTACTCTGAATGTATCTGTTATCAGGTTCATCCACTTGAAACATTGGGAGTAGAACACAAGCTACAGGCTTGAGGCACACCTGCTGTCGACTCACAAATCCATGTTTTCACCTTCATTATAAAGAAAACACTGACTTAAAGTCGGGGCAATGACCATCTTTTCCACTACCATCACAAGAGATACACTCTATAGTCAGTCACCCACGTTATGAATTATCAGGCTGAAATGCTAATGCAGTTTTCTTTGATTATGTGTGTTTGTATGTGTGTGTGTGTGTGTGTGTGTGTCTGTGTGTGTGTTGCAGTGGGTGACAGCGTGCTAATGCAAGCAAAATAAGCACGCCGGTGGTCTGTTACGTAACTGCAGCACAACAGACTTGCTACTGGTCACATCACTGAATGGACACAGTGCTGGCACCCAGAGCTCTGTCACTTCAGATCAGCACAGAGGAAGAGGAGAGTGGGCGGCGGGCAGCCACCGCTGCCAGCTCTCCTGGTCCCCCTACAGGCAGAGCGGTGGTACAGCATTTGTTCTACCACCTTTGTTGTTTTGGGGATAGGATAGGGGTGAAGTAAGGGTTGATACTGAATGCCCAACTTTTCTAAATGATGAATAGTTAATGACAGCCCCTATATACATGCAGTTTATGTTAAACTACATGTATGTATGTACATTTATGTGTTTGCCATTTGTACCCTAAACCCCTCATCATCCGAACCAAAACCATCAGAAAAACAACAATTCCCTTATGCTCCACTGCTTATACCAGTGGTTCCCATCCTTGGGGTTTGTTCCCCTCATATGCATATGGGGTCGCAGGAGAACACTGACATAATAGATGATAGATATTTGATAGTCCAATTTAGCAAATAAATAAATTTATTTTTAATAAATTTATTTTTAAGTCCTCATAGACGTCCTGTATATTTTAACTAGCTTCCAAATGATTCTTAGCCATGAGCAAACTTACTAATAATCTGTGAGTGTGTAGTAGAGTGATTTGATTCCGTTCACCAGGACATTGAAATTACCGGCAGATGTTAATTGGGTAAAAACCCAATCAACAAATTGTCGAAGCAGATGTATTGTGCAATTCATCATTAACAATGGCTATTTGCTACAATGCACCACATCTGTATTCTGTGAATGATTTGTTAAGATCTCTTTGCACTCCAGGCAAAATGCATATTATCAGAAACATTTGCACACCATTACATATATATTACCCTCTTTCCTCTGTTCTCAACATCGCCACGTGTCAGTTAGACAAGGACATCACAATCCAAACGACACAATAAAACAGATAGACACTTCAGAGTCCTCAAAACCCCCACACCGGGGTCTCCACTATGTAGCTATTGACACTCAGAGTGCTAGTTCAGTAGATGGAGAGCAGCCCTGCCCGTCTACGGAGACCCATTATATACACAGGGACAAGAAGGAAGAGGGCAGACCATGCCAGTGCTGCTCCCCACGGAGGAGCTCCCTACGCTGGATCTACTCTGTGACGGCCCTCCCTCTCTTTTCAGGCAGCAGGGACGGGGAAGAGAGAGAGAGAGAGAGAGAGAGAGAGAGAGAGAGAGAGAGAGAGAGAGAGAGAGAGAGAGAGAGAGAGAG
>JAOPJO010000008.1:7298704-7306618 GCA_027123675.1 Molva macrophthalma | reverse complement strand
GAGAGAGAGAGAGAGAGAGAGAGAGAGAGAGAGAGAGAGAGAGAGAGAGAGAGAGAGAGAGAGAGAGAGAGAACAGCTGGTCTGTGGGAGAGCCAGGCACACCCGCCGGTCACCCCAGAGAGATAGATGGAAAAGAGAGAGAGGAAGAGGTATGGGGAAGGGGAGATGGAGGAAAGAAGAGGGGATAGAAAGACAGACAGACAGACAGACAGACAGATAGATA
Source organism: Molva macrophthalma (assembly GCA_027123675.1). Taxonomy (NCBI): domain Eukaryota; kingdom Metazoa; phylum Chordata; class Actinopteri; order Gadiformes; family Lotidae; genus Molva; species Molva macrophthalma. The sequence goes on along the minus strand of JAOPJO010000008.1, from coordinate 7,306,395 downwards.
GAGAGGCAGAGGGACGATGAGGGATGAAGCATGAGAGAAACAACAGATATATATCAGAGCAAGTGACAGAGAGGAACAGAGAGAAAGAGATAAGAAGCAGTGAATGAGAGAAAGAGAGGGTTATGGCCAGGAAAGAGACAGAAGAGGAAATAAGAAAAAAGATCATGAGAGAGGTGTTGAGATACAAAAAAGAGGGAAAATGAGGAGAGGGAGCAAGAGGGAGAGTGAAAAAGGGAGAGAGAAAGAAAGAGAGAGAGGGAGAGCGCAAGAGAGAGAGAGAGCGATGAGGGGACAGATTGCGAACGAGAAAGAGGGACAGATTAAATTAGGATGTCCTACATAGACTTTCCATAATCACTCGCAAAGAACACTGGTTGGTCTTTATGGATATTACATTCTTATGAAATAACCTTAATCGACAATTACGTTAATGCTTTCTAATAGTAACATCACCGACTAGTATCTAATAGTCATATCTAATATCTAATAGTAATTGGCTTTATATACCTTTGTGTTCCACCAAAGGCCATTACTACAACTTTTGTATGATAGTATAATTTTGGCAACAATATTCGCATCTTGGCCTTTACAAATCCCAAAATTACCAACTAGCATTAGCGACAAACATAAGCACTGACTAGTAGAGACAATGAGGAATCTTAGGATACTTAAGTAACTATTGACATTACATACCATTTGAACACTTTAAAGAAAATCTCACACACATTCTAAAAAAAAAAAAACCCAACATCTAACCTATTTATTGTAAATTACCCTTAGCAGAAACTTCCATCCAAAGCATGGTCTCATGGTGAATTCAGATACCATTCATTCGGGGGCAGGTAGAGGTTAGACATTTGGGATGGGATCCAGTACCTTTTTCCCGCCAACATACCTGGCCTCTCCTATAAATGTTCCCCAGCTGATCTCTGGCAACTATTGTCAGCATACAGCTGGGAAACACAATGCAGTATCCCACATACCACGATATGGTACACAATCTGTATTATTCTGCCGAAGTTACATAGCGTCTAGAATTAGCATTTATTCCCCCATTAACCCTGGCTAGCTTTATGTTGTTCTTGTACTACGTCTTCACTAGCGGTATCTGTCACCTCCGTTTACCCCAACCATGTGTGGTTCTTGGTGATGTACTGTGCTTTCTTCCTTATAAAGGAAGAAGTTTAATAATAATATAATACATTTAAATGTATTCATTCCGTCATTTATTTATTTATTTTTAAAGTGACTATCGGGTGAGGTTGCGGGGATAAAAAAAACAAAGCAAAAACAAGATGTAGAAATGTGAATAAATGCAAAGAAATATAACAAGCAGGGTCTGGGGTGAGGGGTGAGGAGCAGGTGGGACTTGAAATGTATATGAAGGAGGGAGGTGGCTGTGGGGATGGAGGGAAAGAATGAAGGAACTAGACTAGAGTAAGGAAACGGAGCAGGAAGAGGACATGGCCGATGAAGAGGGATGAGAGTGGACGGGAGTCGATGAGAGTGACGGATAGAGGGATACGAGGGCTGGAGACGCTGATGAAAGGCTAGGCTGTACACTAAGATAGAAGATTTCAGAGGCTAGAGAGGGGTGTCTTAAGTTCAGCTAAGATGGCCCTTCATCACCTTTTCTTATGTTGTTCAGATGTGCGAATGCTTTTTTGTAAGGATCCAGAAATGAATGACAATGAATGTGATGGACACGCATTAGAGAATTTAGAGAAAAGAGAGAGAAAGAGAGAGAGAGAGACAGCGTGAGGAAAGACAGACAGAGGGTGCGGGAGAGAGCGCAGAGCACACTCCCTTCGTGAGGTGAGTGACAACCATGAATATTTAACGCCTCTCATCCGGAGCGGACCACTATCAGTTCATCTGCCCGCTGCTCCAATCCCAGTCAAGGTCCAAAGCTATATACTCTTCTTGGCTCAATTAAACAGGGATAGGCGTTTGATTAATTTACCTTAGCTTAGCGCCCCTTTATGAGCGCAGTAGAGCACTCGGTCCTCAGAGCGATCAGAGGATATTGGCAGCCTTGGTGTGTTCAGGCTGAACTCCTATCAGCATGCTTCTTATGTCAGAATGCAGTGATAAAGACAAGGCTGATCTCTGGCATTGGTCCTTCGCTGCATGGTTTCCTCTATCTAGGCCCACTGGATGAACACAATAGGAAGATGCTGTCGGGTGGAAAGCTAGGAAACAGTACCACCTCCTGGCCTGGGACGTCAGATGAGATGTCAAAGACAGCAACAGGTACAGCCAGATATACACACATTATCCTTCGGCCAGCTCTCTGTTTCTGATTCTTACTAGCTGCGTAAGATGTAAATGTGAATATACTCTGAGTGCTGAGTACATGAGTGTACGTGAATGCAATGTAAATGTAACCAAAGATCTAGGCCTTTTTCAGGAATTGTTAGGAATTGTAAGGAAAGGAAGGAATTACGTATTGTTTGTAATTCTGTTACAGGAAATATGGAACATTTTAAACAAGTAACCCTGAAGAGACACAGATCCAGACACAAATATAACAACAAACACCTGCCACACACCAACAAAATGATATTCATCTGTTGGACCACCACATGCCTCGGTGACACACTGACACACTATACAGAAGGTGGAACAACCCCCACCGGGACTGTTCAAATGAGGGTTCAATGACTCAAAATACTCTCTACCCTGACATAGTGCCCTTGTGCAAAGCGTTCAAGCTGTGTGGAAAACAGTGGCAGAAATAGCAGACACAGCCATGACCCATTAAAAATCATCTCCCCAATGTCGCTGAAGGTTATAAACAAATAAGAGAACAAATCAAATCATTATCATTTTGATGTGACTATAAGGGGTGGGAACTAAAATGTCCATCATAATGAGAAAGACTAAGAGATCTTAAGGAATGATTCACAGAGTACAGACTCAATGCATGCTAATAATTAGACATAATTCATTAGAAAGGTAATTACCAAATCCCCAAACCACTGATGAATTTCATTATTCCCTCACTCAAGAAGGGTCCTCCACAGCAAAGCCCACCGCCCATTACCAGTTCCCTCAGGGCAAAACCCCCTAACGTCAAGAACTACCGACTATCCAAGAACTGCCAAAGCTCCTGCCATATGACTGATATTTTGTTGGTTGGTGTTACCGAAAGACACTCTAGAAACACAGAACTGTGGAACTATAGATGCTATGCTGAACTGCTAGATTAAACTAGTAGCTGCTTTGTGAAGCTAGTAGCTGCTACGTGAAGCCAGTCACTGCTATTTGAAGCTAGTAACTGCCACATAAACATAGTAGCTGGCACGTGAAGCTAGTTAGCTGTCTCTGAACTTCAGTCTCTGAACTTCACAAGCACCTACTGAGGACCTGTTTTAATAACCATAACACCATTCGAGAAGAGAAACGGCGAATAAAAAAATGATTAAATTCTACAAAATGTTCTGTTATTTGATACCTTTACCTATCCACCTAGAGCATGCATGGGCAATCATGTTTGATGAAGGGCCATCACATGCTGGGTTTCATTCCGATCCAACACTTCAGCAGTTGATTTGACAGATTAGCTCACTTTCAAAGAAACGGGAGTAGACTAGTGCCGCTAGCTCGCAAAGATTTCTATCAAGCACAAATCAACTGAATGGAAATGGAAATGGCATATATAAAAGTTTTCACAACACAAATACTACATAAAGTAAAAATGTGCGAAAAGGTAATTCTGCTTGTTCACTGTGTGCACCATATTGATGTGAGGTCAGGTGTGTTTATGTTGGCGGACTTGGGCTTAGGTGGATCTTGCTTGAGTTTCCGACTTGGAATTCCGACTTGAATGAATGTTCCATTGCACTTTTCCGTATGAAAGGGCGTTTTTTACGAGTTCCGAGAACAAACATACCTAATCCTTTCCCTGACCAAGTGTTTCCGGTTCTCCCTAATTACCCCAGTGTTTCCCATGTCTCATTACACTTTGTGTATTTGCAGTTTTGTTGGCCCTGTCTGCTGTATTATATTGTCTGTCTGCTTGTTAGTTAAGATAGCTCCATTCAGTCACTGTTTACTTTTTTTTGTATCTGAATTTTTGCCAAGCAAAGTCTTCTCACCTGTCTCTTGAGTGTCAGCATTTGGGTCCAAGCTCCAAATTGTAACAGTAACTGCCAAAGTAACAGTGTCTGTCACTACCAATTTAACTTTGCATAACTGATTTGGAGAAATGTACATTGGCAATTTTATGTTCACATAGTCATCAATGGAGACTTGGCTGGGTATTAAATCCCTCTACAAGTCACTTTCACATACAGACTAGTCCGTACTGAAATCAACAGCATATCAACAGTTACTGCAAGCGTGGTCAAACCATTGTAAAAAAACAACAATGAAAATGTGTATTATTTTTGACCAACAGATCGTCTCTCACATTTGACCTCTCATGGTTAATTGATTTAGACGTTCTGCACTATGAAATTACTCTTAACCCACCGGCCCTTACGTGTTTGTTTCTGTGTGTGTGTGTTGTGTGTGCGTGTCTCTCACATCTCTCTCTATCCTTCACACACACTAGGACATGGAAATCCTGGTGTATGATTATCATAATTCCACCACCGAGAGTGGAACCAATGCTTGTATCCATGTAGTCCACAGCAGGCAAGACTTGTGTGTGTTTTTGTATGTGTGTGTGTGTGTGTGTGTGTGTGTGTGTGTGTGTGTATAGGTGTGTGTGCACACATGTTGGTAGTATGCTTAAAACGGTACCTCCTCCTGGTCCAACATGTAGAGCTGATTTCCGGAGATCACGCAGAGACGTGGGTTCCAGGGGTCGTGCGCGGGGCGATCGTAGACCGGGTGGTCGTGCGAGGGGCGTTCGAAGGCAGGACGGGCGTGCGAGGGGCGATCGTAGATGGGACGCTCGTGCGCAGGGGCGTCGTAGGAGGGAGCGTGGAGCGGCGGGAGGTGGGAGCGATGATGGCGGTGGTGATGATAAGAGGGGGGGGCAGCACACCTCGCATCTGGAGGGGGACGGAGAGGGGGAGGGAGGGAGAGAGAGGAAGGGAGGGGATGAGGATGAGAGAGGGAGGAGAGAGGGAGTGGATGACAATGGAGGAGGGATGGGGAGGAAAAAGAGAGGAAAGGAAGCAGGAAGGAACAGGATCAGTCAGGTACATTTGGTTGCAGGGTTGAGACATGACGTGTGCACGTGCATGTGCACGCGCTCATGCCATTGTCACATGCTCATAAATAAGACGGGAGCAGCTGACAGTTGGAACAAATTTGACGTCACCTGCACAAAGTGCCTGCGGACTGAGCACTGCAGGGAACCCTAAAGTAGTTCCCTGTGCTATTGTCGTTAATGTAGACGATACTGTGTTATTACCACAACCTTACACTGAATGGTTTCTGACAGGTAGTGTGGACATTTTACGCCACTTTTTTGCATTAGTTGTTCGGTCCAACAACATTAAATAAATACATGTTCAGGACTACAATGATACACAATTGCAATGGATACACTGGAATAATACATAAAGACATATATAGATAATAACTCAATGATGATATTATCATATAATGATAATAATTAGTATCATCCTTAATAATGATACTAATCCCTAACAATTTATCCTAGACCGCAATTCATGAAGTACTCTTGTCCGTGCCCCTTACGTTTGACCTGATTGGATGTTGGCCAAGAAGAAACATCCAATCAGACACAGGCAAGAGACTACCAATGGCCTGGAAACAACAACCCAGGCGAGACTGCTTCCTAAAATACTCATGCAACAGAAATGAGTGCACTCGTTTTGCTTGTGATAGAGAATTTAAAAAAATAATAAAATTGGTGAGCAACAGAGTAATAGTTGAATAATAATAAGTAAGTAGTAATAATAGTAATAATAATAATATAATAAAAAGGGGGTATAATATAATAATAATGATAATAATAGTATAGTAATAAGTATAAACTGCTCAGAAGTAATTAAGTTTCATTATTGTGTGGCTGACGTTACGTTACATAAAGCTGTACTCGGCTACTACCCTGCCAGAGTTATCTGGTGATCGCTTCTTCATCTGCCTCTGATCTCGCTCCCTCTGTCTTCAGAGAGTCTTTAAAGTATCTCTCTCTCTGCCTGAACAATTTATTTTATTTTATTAATAAAACCAAACGACAACGCAGGCTTCTGGTAATACTGTGTATTTTCTTTTGGGGCTGCCAAATATGGATACAGCAGTACGGTGTCTTGTGGCAGCTCTCTCTCTCTTGATACAGACTGATGCTGGGACGCCCTCATCTTTGAACCAGTCTGGAAAACATTACTGGGAATACAAGCAATACTTTGAAACACACTTTTCTTATGTTATCTTCCACACAGTATTTCTGAGGCCTCCCGTGAATAACCATTTGACTTGATCTAGATAAAACCAAACATGATATGTTCTCATATTCCTTGTCTTCCTTGTTTACAGGAAAATGATTTTTAATTCCTGTTTGATTAAACTCTTTGTATGGAGACCTACCAAGTCATATTTCCTTAGTTGCACACGCACATACTTTCTCAAAGGCACATTTTGAATAGCCACACACTCTCTCTCAAACACGTACGCACACACACCCACAGTAGCATTTATTGGTTCCATTATGCTGACAGTGCATCAGTGTGTCCATCAGGTCGACAGTTGACACAGAGTCTTGGTGACAACGACCTTCAACCCTTTTATCAACCGGTACTCGACACATGTCACTGTTTGCGGATGGAAATCAGCTCTGCTGAGGGAACCACCGGGGCTCTGTCTCTCCTCCATCTCTCTCTCCTTCTTATCTCCTTCACCCAATCTCTTCCTTCTCTCCTTTCATTTCATTTCTCACCACCTCCTCCTCCTCCTCCTTCCCTCCACATTTTCTCCTCTCTCATCCTTCTCTCCTTGTCCTCCTGCAGCTCACCTCCTCCCCATTCCACCTCCCCCCTTCCTTTCCTCCCCCCCTTTCCTCTGCTCCTCCTCTTCCTTTCCTACCCTCCTCCCTCCTTCTCCATTCTTCCTCATCTCCTCCCAATTCCAACCTCTCCCCCCTCCCTCCAGTTCTTCTTCTCCTATCCACCCTCTCTCCTCCTTCCCCTCTCTTCCCTCTTCTCACTCCTCCTCCTCTCCCCCTCACAGTGGGAGAATTCTGACATACAAAGCACTGCAGCTTTACCACCCTGTCACTATTTTTTTGTCTCTTTATACGCAACGTTTGCATTTTTTCTGATATTCTAAATATCTCTCTGTCCCTCTCTATCGCTCTCTTTCTGTATTTCTCTCTCTCCCTTGCTCTCTGTCCCTCTCTCTCTCTCTCTCTCTAACTCTTTCCCTCTCTCTCTGTCAGTAGTCAGTGACACTGCTACAGGACCCACAACACCACCATAATATCCCCATTCAGAGCAGTAAATCACAACAGGCAGCCTATAGTAGCGCTGTGGCATATCACTGCCACTAAGTTTAAATGATGGGCTGGGCTGCTGAAATATAAATTTGTTTCTAAACAAGTTTCAATTAAGACCGTCCAAGGCATGTCAATGCAATGTGGAGCATGGTCCTTAATGAGAGTGACCGGTTATGATTCCCTCCCACCGCCAGCTAAAGTGTGCAGTGTTGGGAGCCTTGCCCAAGGACACATCATGGAATACACATATTGTGGCAGGGTTTATTAGGGCTGAATT
>JAOPJO010000008.1:7281204-7293704 GCA_027123675.1 Molva macrophthalma | reverse complement strand
TGAACTATGATATTTTCTGATCGGCCATGTTCATTTAAAAATAATGGCAGACCTGTAGAACCGGAACCCCCAACCTCAAACAGCATAAAATAACGTCACCCAAATGAATCGCAATATTGTATCGTAATATTTACACAATAGCAGCACATATCGTATCGGCACTCAGAAATCGTTGCAATATCGTATCGTGAGGTCATTATCGATTCCTGTCCTTAATTGTTGTTGTTATTTATTATGGCTTGTTAGTATTCAAGAGATAGTGTCGCTTTGTGAATTTCATCAAATTTTTTCCATTGTTATGTTTTCCATTGATGTTTGGTGTTCATTTGTGTTTGCTAAATAAACACACTGGGAGCATAAGCAGCATTGCTGACTTTTTCTTTCCACTGTTCCCCACTGGCCATGGTCTTCTTGCAGTAATAATGTGTATTAAGGGGACGCTGGCACACACACTGTATTTATAAAATAGTAACATTTGCATTTGAAGTGGTCCGCGAAAGGTGACAATTTAGTTGTACACACAAGTCAAAGGTTGGAAACCACTGGTCTAGTTAACATGGTTAGATATAGAGCATTATGCATTGGTAAGCTGAGGCAAGCTAACTGTAGCACTTTGATTTATGTAGCGATAATTATGATAATATATACAGAAATCAGAAATCTAGTTTTTTTTATTTTGCACACTGTACCACTTAGATTATTTCATTAGTTTTAACCATCTCTGCCACTTCGACTTACATAGGGATAGTTGTGGTTAATAAAATGGTAAAGTGTTTATCGTTATGCTATCGTTGATACCGCCGTATCCCCTCAGCATATGGAATGCTTAAAGCAACAACAAAACTGGCATTTAACCACCCAACAGTGCTAGGAAATATATGAATACAAATATATTGAGTATCAGTTCACATATTGAATAGTGAATATGATGTTAAACTAAATATCATCTAATATGGAACTGTAGTGGACATGTTTTGATTGTTATAAGAAACAACCTACATTTTCTTAACTTAAAGGCTGAATAACAGCAACATGAATTCAAGTTTATGAAAAACCTTTTAGACTTCCGCTGTATAAACTATGTGAATAGATGCTACAGATGGTAGGATAGATACAGAGGTACTATTGTGATATTTGGTGTTGACAATATTGCCCAGCTCCATTATACACAAGCACTGATGTACAAACACACACGCACACACATACATGATGTACAGTACACTATGTACAGCTCTCTCTCTCTGTTCACCCCCTCAGTCTCTCGCTCTCTGCCACAAATCTCTCTTAGACTCTCACTGTGTGTAATTCTCTGTCACCCTACCTCTCTGTCTTTTTCTCTCTCTCTCTCCCTACCTCTGTCTTTCTCTCTCCCTCTCTCTCTCTCTCTCTCTCTCTCTCTCTCTCTATACCTCTGTCTCCATACCTCTCTGTCTTTCTTTAACTCCATCTCTCTCTTTCTCTTTCTATATTTCTCTCTCTCACTCTGTCTTGCAAACTACCTCTCTTTCTCCCTATGTCTCTTTTTCGCCACCTCTTTTTTCAGCCAAACTTAAATAAAAAAATGTACCTGCCTGCGTCAATCCATCCTTTTCCTCCCCCTCTCTCTCTCTCTCTCTCTCTTTCCATCTCCTCATTTCGCTCTGCATCACTATCTCATTTAGCCTCTCTCTCTTCATCTCTCTCTCCTCTTTCTAACTTTTTGTTGGTCTAAATTCAAGATAGGCTATCATTTTCCTACTGGTCAATGGACTGTTCCGGAACTCCTGAGTAAAGAAGAATGTTGTTCTTTAAACCAAATACATATACATTAGCCAAAGCTCATTGTCACAATGGCATGGTACTATGAGTAATGGTAATCTCGGATCCAGCAGTCCTACTAACAGAACTTGAACAGTACTGGCTTACAGCCGAACTTCTGGGGGGGACGGCACAGAGCCTGGGCCTGAAACCAAAAACTAGAAGGGGCAGAGGTAAATCTTGTTTCAAGTTTCATTACGGAGGTATTCTGCCAAAGATAACTTGATTAAGCTTTCAGAAGGGGATTTGAATAAGTGTGTTTCTTAAGTAGCATGTCTACACGGTGTTGATTTGAAACCTTTAGACACTCTTACAGTACTGCTGGCCGAGTTTGCGTTCCCAAATTACACGCATCAAGATCCCCGCCTCCAACAAATATTAAGCAAAAGAAAGTGAAATGCCCCGTTCCCCCAGATTTGAGCTCATCTGCTATCAAAATTTTGATATTAGTCTAAAGTCTGATTTGTGTGTCTAATGAGAGAAGAGACCTTCCTGGTCTCTTCACCAGGAAGGTGGTCTGCTTTTTGGTTTGGATCAGCTGCAGAGGAGTTAGAAGTTGGGTTCACACAAGGTCGTGTTTCTAGTAGAAGGATTCTGATAGGTTGATATCCAGTGTGCCACATAGCTCCGCCCCCTGCAACAACCCCCTCACCAGGTTTCTGGAGAGGAAAGCACACAAGAGTGGCAAGCAGCGAGAGCGAAGTAGAGAGAGCCGAACACTCTCTCTACCTCTCTCTCCAGATCTCTCACGTTGTCTTCCTCTCTCACTCCCTGTCCACCGTTCTCACTGCCAATCTGTAACTATTTCTACTGTTCTCACTCTGTTTTCATCTCTCTCACCTCTCTTTCTTTCCCATCCCTGTTTTGCCTCTTTCTCCCTCCCTATCTCTTACTATGTGGTTGGATGTGTTCAGACACACACACACACACACACACACACACACACACATGCACACACGCACTCACGCACACACACACACACACACACACACACACACACACACACACGCACACACACATGTATAGCTTTATGTATTCCAGTCTACAGATAAAGAAAGGAATATCCAAAGACTTGTAAGCTAACCGTGTGACTGTGTAGGCTACGTGGCTAACATTTACTATATGCACCAACGTGCACTACTACAACAGTACAATATTTTGTAACTTTATTAGAAACTGAGCATATCATTTATTGTGCAGGTGAACTATTGTGCAGGTGAACAGAATAATGCAGTATCCATCCACGTGCATGCTAGGGCACCTTGCTTGCCTGTGGCTTGTTCGTTTGTTTGCTATTGGTTTGTTTGTTTGCTCCTCGTTAGTTGTGTTTGTTTGCGTATGTTTTTCCCGTGTCACGACGCTCGTTGATTCCCTGCTGAGAGAAAGCAGGTCAAGGCATGTCGTCCCTAAGAGAGAGAGAGTAATTATAGTCGTCATGTGTCCTCGATACAGAGATAGACAAGGATCTGTGTCATAGTCCTATTACCCAAAGGGTTTTCCGTCATTGTCCCAACGCTAGGAAAAATCTCGCAAGTCATCCCTCATTGTCCCAAGTCATTGAAAAACTCAGTCATCTCGTCTCTACAGCGTCTGATTGGCAGATGGATGGACAAAACAGTTGGACGGACAGTCTGACGAGTTAAAAAGTGTAAAGGAGGTCATTGAAGGTACCGGGGAGAGTTGGAGTAGGTAAAAATACAGTTGGTCTTAGTTTCAGACAATTTACAGAACACTTTACAGAACCCCAGTCTGCAGTACAAAAAAGTCCCAATGCCAACTTTCTTGACATAGCTCATTTTTCAATTCCTCCAGGTCAAAGAAGGGAAACGATATAAACGACATCAAGACATGTCCCTAGTAGCTCAACAACGTGGAGATGGGCTGGGGCCATTAGATAAGGCCCACCCAACATTTGTTCTCCAAGCTCCTCGTATTGCCTTACTTTTCCAATCATGGCTGTTTTTGAACCCGGGAGAAAGCACCTAAAGCGGTTTTAGATTAAATATACTCTACGCTAGGAGGAGCACCCCGAAGACAATTTGCAGGCCCTCGTCATTATCGCTGCTCAAATTGGTTCTGCCGAGCGCCTACTGAGCTCCATGGATGTGAGTGGGACGGCATTCATTGTCTTGAATCAAGTTTGGTTGAGAAAGGAAGATTGGAGCCTTTGCACGGTTGCACATTATGGCTGCCGGTTTAAGACGCAGCCTCACAGTGGAGGTGTCATCCTGGAGGAACTTGGGAGTCAACAATGTAGTATAAAGGGCTTTATGGAAATGTTTGGAAGATGGAAAACAGGATTGTGCACCAAGAAAAATGTCAGCTAAGCAAATCGGTGGCGGTGCCCTTAATAATCATCCTATTGTCTGTTATTTCTATACCCTGAGAATTTACGCTGAATGACCCTGAGTGACAAGCCTAACAGAGATGTGACACACACACCCACAAACACTGACACTGACTCTTTGTGCTTTGTCACAAATAAAAAAACACCTTAGTTCCATGAATGAGCTCGTTCCGTGTTCAGAACCAATTTATTTTTAAATGATCTAATATAATAACACAACGCAAATATTCTTTTGATATTTGGGTCAAATAGTCAAAAGAATGATGTCCTATGTCCTTTCCTAACCACTTTTCCTTGACCTCGATGGAAAATGTCATGAGGTCAAAGAAAGATGTGAAGGAGAATTCTCAAAACAAGGAGGATCGACCGCCCTTACACCAGGCTACTTAATTATGCGACTGCGGATGTTATGGACGCGGGTCTGCCGTGGTGAAAGCACAACGCTCCAAAGATGGCCTGTTGCCCTGTGTGTTCCTACCGTGTGGTTTCATGCAGGCTGTATGAATATGGACAACCTGGTGAAAATATAACTTCATTACCAAGGTTGGAATGGAAATAAAAAAAAATGTATATAAGCTCCCTGTCACAAAAGTGAAACGAAATGGTCATATTGAGAATGGTTGCTCACCATCACCCTCCTGTCCACTCATATTTATTGACATGGATACCAATTAGGATGATTGCATGAAAATAATGTTCATCGTTTGTTTCCGTGAACGGCTGAATGGTGCGTCACTTTAAATGTTATTGCCGCAAGGAATTGTGGGACGGCATTGTATCCTTTCCTTTCGTAAAGTTCGTCCAGTGTACCCTATGCTGAATGAGATAAGAAAGGAAGCATTGAAGCAGTTTTCTTAGCTTTTAGAGAATTCAAACAGCTCTTACAATGTCTGCCACTTAGATACTTCCGGGTCATTGCTTAGGATCCTTCCTAAGCAAAAAAGACTATTTGAACCACAGCCTCAAAGTTAGTTCAGTTAAACAATTTAATAAACATGATTGATTTAGTTGTTCTTTTAGTCTGCAAAATGTAGGTGCATATTTAGTTGTCTGTCTGGGGGGGGAAAACGTCTAATGTTTTCAAAGAATGATGTGTAATTAGCATGTGATCCAAGACCCCGGCAGCCAGCAAAAGTGGTCTGCAAAGGCGTAAAAAGGAAAAGATATACGTTCTTTGTCATTACAGTATGGAAGGACAGCTTCTTCCAGAAACGTGAGTATGGCCTGAAAACTTTTGACAAGAAAACAGCATTTTTTTTCCTATCCATCGCTTGGAGAGACCCAGCACTCAGGAAGTTCGGAGGACGCCCGCCACTCAGCACCTCTGAGATATTAATGACTTCCAGGCATATCATCTGCATGCTGTCACTTCCTATCACATCCACGTCCTCACACAGACACACACACACAGACACACTCTCACACACATACACACACACACACACACACACACACTATTAATGAACTGTGCCTTCAGACCCATTGGTGTATGAAAGAAAAATGAAACAACAACAAACACTATCATATACTCTGTGGTGGTATCTGCCACTTCACCGAACATTTTTCCTCCTTCTATTTCACAGTTGACTCCTCGAATAATGCATGGTCTGTAAATCACGGATAAGCATGAATGCCCAGATTGATACAGCTGTGTGTGGAACACTTCAAGAGCATGCCCACTAACATAAAGTGTCTCAGATATGAGAACATCCCTCCAACGCGTCGCCTCTCTGGTCCTCTATCTGTCCCTACAACCGAGAATTAGCGTGAATTTCTTTATGTGGTGGAAATCACGCATGCACGACATATTTAATTTATATTGATAATGCAATATATATGAGCATGCTATCCATGTCACGAATGCTGCTTTCAATAGGAAAAGCATTTTTTGGAAATATATGAATGGATAAATAGGGACTGTGAGTTTGAATTTGAATTCTATACTACAATTACCAGTCAAGGAGAAACAACAGGTTATATAGCAAATTAAGTTGCCTTTAATTCCCGATAGAGATTATTGTTATTCTTATATATTATTATACTTTTTATTTATCGAGATATAGGCCATATCAATTATATTACCATATTTAAATTGGTAAAAACTATCTCAATAATTCCAATATAATATTTTATTGTGGCATACAGTGGAAAATGGATCTCTTGACAAAAGATCAGGTATTCCAGATATGTATGCGTATTATTATAAAAAATGTATAATCCACCCTCCCACCAATTTTCTTTGGTCACAATATACAAATTGTGTAACTATTGTCCACTTTTTGTGCGTGAGTGTATATTCAGGAGAGTGTGCGTGAGTGTGTGCACGTGTGTGTGTGCCTGCACCCTCACGGATGCTGAGTGTTTGGCGCACGCCTCTCCCCCCGTCATGGGTAACGTCTGTGCATGTTACCTTGCTCAACCTCTCCGCTCCCCCTCCTTCTTTCAAGTCATCATTCACAACGATGTCAGACACTACCAAGTGATGTCATCACCTCCCGCCCTCGCTCACGAGTGAACCAGTGAAACCCCACTGGTTCAACCCCTGTGAACCAGTGAAACCCCACGAGCTGAGCACCGGCTCACCCGCCGTGTGCGAAAGCATGCTAATCAGACCAGACGTCGCCCCCCCCTCTTCCCACCTCCCACAGCGACACACAACAGAGGTCATCATAAACTATCAAATCCTCATAAACACAAGGTCCTTGTGAGCACACAACATCCTCATAAACACAAGGTCCTCATAAACAGAAGGTCCTCACAAACACAATGTCCTCATAAACACAACATCCTCACAAACTACCACTTTTATCTGCCGATGATACCTTAGATGTTCCCGATGTCAACATATACAGCATCTCGCACCACACACCAACCCAATATCTCTGCCTTCAGTGGAAGTATCTGGAGTTGCTTCAATCAATAAGAAACCACTGTCACCGCTGTTTGCGTTGCGCTTGTGATTGATCTAGGTCACGAGCTCAGATCTCCCGGGACAAAGCAGAGATATCAGAGATGGTGAGAGATATTCCATATAAATATAAATGTCTAGCTTTATTAATCTGGGTAACTGTACAAATGTGTTTAATGGCGCTGGGTGACTGTGTGTAACTGTATGTGAACTGGACAAAGACAGGAATGTTTATAATATTTGCAGGATTAAATTCAGGTCAACATGCAGAACACAATTACATAATAACTCCCAGGGCAAAGACCCCACCCGAGTCAGAAACCCAGTAAATGTATTCACATGCATTTGCAGTGAAGACGACCACAGCCTTTAAATGAACATCTTCCCATTGAGCTTTTGAATTAGAAGGCTTATTATTCCTGCGGGGGGTCGTACTGAGTGACTGGGGTGTCGCAGTCGGGGGACTGACATCAACGCCATGCCATGTCTCAACCCATCAGGTAAAATGTCATGGTAACAGAATTTTTGTCCCAGTGACAGCCAATGGCAGAAGGCGCTGATGAGAAAGGACAGGCGAACGAGATGGAAACCCAAAGAGACACCAGCAGACGATTTTAGATTAGGGATGAAACACTAGCCTTTCCCTTTCTTTATTCGTCAACACCCTGATTCACATTAAAGCCTCTATGGGGGTTTACAGAAAGCACTAGCCTTTCCTGGACTACAACACCCATGATCCTCTCTAACGCCATGTTTCACATGAAGAACATAACTATGGCCGGTTCTAAAATGGAATGCAGCTGAATGAGTTGGCAGGGCCTTAGGCCTCTCACAGAGATGTTGTATCTGTCAAAAATGGATTGAAACATTTAATTATCCATGGGACGGTAAGTATGTTGTCAAACTGCTAGCCAATCGAATGACCCCCATCAGATTTTGCGAGGCCTTGCAGTGCAATTTTGAAGAGTTCCTCTTCAATATCTCCACAAGCGTGCAAGCATAATCCTGCTTATGCAAGATGATTAATATGTGAACTGCATTACAATCCTGTGCAGATGTAGTATTTGAATTGCACAGTCCAATTCAAGTTCAAAACCACCCAATACAGATGCCTTTACCATCCTACGTTATGGAGACGGTAGAAATTGGATTTGAGCACCAACTATTACACTATTAAAAATAATGTATCCAATAGTTTCTAAGAAACGGTTGCTGATTACCCCTTCCTTACTATTATTACTATTTAACAATTTAGCAGACTCTTTCATCCAAAGTGACTTACAGTGAAATTCTGTGCATATTATTAAGGAGCAGATTGGGGGTTAGGGCACAGGTAGGCAGGTAGACAGGTAGGCTTCGGGCATTGCGGTTCAAACCCAACCAGTTCTCTTCAACACATCCACTGCATCAAGAGTCCTTCCAGCTGGATGCAGACTGTGCTTTAGTGGAAACCATCCCTAATCATCATGTCCACATCTTCAGGCCTGCAGTGGTTCCCCTTCTGCTTCCCTTCTGTGTTTGTCTCCGAGGTTCCCGACTAACTCTCACTCACTTTTTAATTCCTTGATTAAAAATAAAAAGTGTCGACATAGCCGAAAACCCCCTTCTCAAGAGAAACCCTCCAGAGCTGCGTTCCTCACTGCAGTTTTCCTTCTTCTAAATGTTGAAGAGCAGAATCGGTTGCACTGGGTACAATATTACCAGATGATCCAAATATGAGAATGTAGTCAGAACACGACATTAAAACATGTTGAGACTTTTACTTTTGAATCTCCTCCCAAGTTTTCATTGCTCTTTGCTCCATTTCTACTGGTTTGACAGCGGTGTTGATCAACAACACTATGATTTTCCGTTAATTGTCCCTTGCACTTATCCTCTGCTCTTTCTATAGCCATTGTCTATTGACAAGGACAGCAAACTGAGGCTGAAAGTGAGACAGACATTTTGAATCATATTCCCTATCATGAGACACACACACATGCACACACAAGAATCACAATGTTTTCTTCTGACATTAGCGATTCATTCTCATAATAACTTTTAATAACTCAGCAACAACATAATTTAGACTTAGTAAATGGCTAGTATTGGTTGAGATACAGTGGTACTAAACTCCACATTGTGTGCAGGGCTTTTTGAAACAAGTGCTAAAAATAGCGTCTGGCATTGAGTGAGCCAGCTAACCTTTGGGTCCTCTCTAAGCAGAGGTGTACTACTACTACACACATAAACATACACACACACACACACACACACACATACACACACATACACACAAAAGCATGTGCAGGAACAGTGAAGTACACGCCCACACATACACACAACCAATTGCAGAAAGAAAGCCAACACATGGCATAATACACACACACACACACACGCACACTAGTTTTTCATGAGAGTTTCCCGGTTTCCCGTTTCTTATCATGGGAAATTGGGTGGATATTAATGTGTACATATCGTGGTGCTACTGTGTAGATGCTAATGCCTGCACGTTGAAATGTCACGGTCCAGTTGGAACAGTTAAGATGTCACGGATCCCTAACAGAATGCAACAGCACTCTTCAAGTCAAACCCTGCATGTATTATACGGTACTCCACCGAGAAAACAATGACTTTATATTCAAAGAATTACTATTCACTATTGTGAAGCTTTTATTTAATAATGTGTTTCTATCTACAGGTAAACTGCATGGGGTTTGAAGCCAGAACCCTCCGGTTGAGAATTCTGAACATATCAACCCTCATTTGTATATGATATGTATTATTTTTGATTGTCATTAAGGAGCAGGTAGGGGATTAACGAATCTTGTTCAAGGATGTTTACAGGTTGAAATTCCCGCCATGACCTATGGCCTTGGATATATATGAACCTGGACCTAGGATTGGCCAATAAAAAAGGACTGCAGATGAATAAATTGTACTGTAACAAATAAAGATAACATGAGACACCTCCTATGAAGGACTCATATGCTATTGTATATAGTCTTTACAGAATTTGTTATTTTTTTCTAGTGTCAGGTTTATATGACATATACACATAGAGACCAGCAGTAGAACTGGAATTCAACCAATGTTGAATTCCAGGAATACCCAACTGTGCAGAAAAATATACAGATAAAAGATATATATAAAAAAAAAATATATATATATATATATATAACATAAGTTAAAAATAACATAAGGTATCTTGGTTAGAGGAGGTCCAGGTTTGTTTCAGGTTGGTTGTTTTCCTTCTGATGCAGGGCTGCAGGCTCCCTGTAAACTCCCCTTCAATTCAGTTTCAATAAGTGTGTCAACAGGTGTGTCGCATCGACACTTCATCAGCAGGGGACCGGTTAACCATATCAGCTGATAAGAGGCTATGCATGCAACCGCATGTGTTTAACCTATAGAGCGAATCATCATTTGCAAGATGGCTCCTCCTGTCGTCCTCAGTCTCGTGCACTGGCGTACAGGTCTAGAAGGGGTGTTTCCACCATCTCATCTTTAAATAAGGTTATACATCATCCAACAAAACTGACAAGCTGCAGTAGTTGCGGTTGTGGGTCTTGTTACTATGCAACACATAAAATCAGTGGATGCTAGTCTAGGGGTGACGCAAATTATCTGAGCCCAGGAGTTAAGCTGTTTGCTAGCGAAATTAAGACCTGTAAACGTTTGATGAATCAATGTGATTAGGGGGAGAGAGATCTAACAATAGGTTATAATGGTCTGTGTTTAAAGAGACTATGATGAACACAAACATGAAAACAAAAAGTATGTTCTCACATAGTTCTCAATGGAACAGGAAATCCATATTTGGGCAGCCATTTCACATGGGTCTTATGAGGCCGCCCTAACAGGATGATCAGCCCATATAAGGGATGCTGTTTCCATTACCACCTACATTACATGGATTCATTCTCTAATGTAATGCGTTGACCGTATTTTAATGGGTAAATTATTCAGAAACAGTTCACAAAAAGTACGTAAAAATGTAACATTGTTGGTTGACCATTAAATGTCACTATTTGAGTGAAGAATTGTTTGTGTGACTTTTTTAGGACATAATGGCATTATAAAACCACCTGATTCTATGGGGTTGAGATTTAGCAACAAAATGTTTCCTTTTTACCAAACA
The DNA here is from genome assembly GCA_027123675.1 of Molva macrophthalma. Taxonomy (NCBI): domain Eukaryota; kingdom Metazoa; phylum Chordata; class Actinopteri; order Gadiformes; family Lotidae; genus Molva; species Molva macrophthalma. The sequence goes on along the minus strand of JAOPJO010000008.1, from coordinate 7,282,532 downwards.
AAACATTTTATTCCTATTTGAATGCAAAAAAAATACAACTAAAGACTCAATGATGCATTTGATATTCACAAAAGTTGTGCTCATGGCTGATACAATATAATGAGTACATAATTGCCAGATAAATATATATATATAAATAGCCCCCATAGAAGGTGATTTCTAAACAGCAGTCTTGTATGGAACACATTGTGCTGGTAAAGTAGCACTCAAGAAGTCCTCCTTAACCAGCTGGATGCTGCTGCTTCCATGACCTGATAAACACATGCACAACAAATACACACAAACATTAACATTCGCGCACACGCGATACATCCTATACATAGCCATAGGCAACGCACATACCCACACAAACACACTGCAAAACACACACGCACAAATACATACTGTGATGGCTTTATCTCCCTTCAGTAATTAACACTAGACCAGCCAAACTCCATTATGACTTACCTCACATCAGTAATTAACATTAGACCAGCCAAACTCCATTATGACTTACCTCACATCAGTAATTAACATTAGACCAGCCAAACTCCATTGTGACTTACCTCACATCAGTAGTTATACCTTACTAGACCAGCCAAACTCCATTGTGACTTACCTCACATCAGTAGTTATACCTCACTAGACCAGCCAAACTCCATTATGAAGTAACACCTATATGTTTCATAGAGCATGCTCATTCATAACTTCATAACACAACAGATTCCGTAATCATCTTTCAGTTTAATAGTGTTATGTTTTGCATGTGTTGAGGCTTAATGTTTGTTTCAGTGTCTTACATGTTCACCTCTGCTTCTACACCGGTTTCCTTGTTCACCTGACAAAGGGGAGTGGTCAGAGTTGACGCAATTACCTTGAGGGATGTTGGGCCACACCACGTTTATGAAGGTTGGGGGCCGTTTTACCTTTTGCAATCTCCCCTTTATGTTTGTGTTGGTTCGGCTTCTTGGTATAAATGTGGAGAGCATGTCAAGCAAATATATAACAAAAATATTACAATTTGATGAGCCCAAGCTCTTGTGGCAACCACACACACAAACACACAAACACACACACACACACACACACACACACACACACACACAATACTAGTCTGGGGCTACCGATTGTGGAAACTGATTAGAACCTGGACCAGGTCCTGGCCTACAGAGGGCAATTTAAGTCCATCACAGACCACAAAGCTGACAACCAATCACATCATCAGGATTTAACCTGCATTGTGCATTGGTCTTATGGCTGATTTACCTTGAATTTGTATGTGATCATGTGTGTGTCTGTTTGGGGTTCTGTGTGTGTGTGTGTGTGGGGGGGGGGGGCTAGAGGGACCA
>JAOPJO010000008.1:7159291-7170646 GCA_027123675.1 Molva macrophthalma | reverse complement strand
ATTTTCTAGGGCTGTCATCAACCAAATAAAATCTTGGTCGACTGAAATTCGATCAACTCTACGACCGATCGATTGGTCAATAAGGAAAAAAAATATTATAAAAATCTGCACGTTATCTCTAGATTAATTGTATCGGCCACAGTGCACTCTACTCTACCTGGTAGCCTTAATATCACGTAAGTGCTGTTTGGAGGAAGTCAGTGGGTTTCAGATCCACTCTTGGTCCGAGACTGACTCGGTTACGGCAGAGCTTCAATATAAAGTGGGTCGCACACCGGACGGACGCCATTTCTGATATGTTCACACTCAGCCTATTGAGCGTTGAACACGAAAGTTGACGGAGAATCGCAGACAACATGAAAACAATAACAACATATGCCGTTGGATTTTAGATGATATGCCTACATACTTGTACTTACTTTACACTTTACATCCCTTCTTGTTGTCCTTTTTAACCAAATGCTGCGAGACAGACTTCTCAGTCATTTCCCTGACCTCCTCTTCTTCTCATCCGCCCCCCCCCCCCTCCAGCTCACTGCTAGGGCTGTCCGGGGTCGGGATGGACACCCACAGCAGCTCCGGCGCGGGCAAGCGCATCCGCAAGCCCTCCCTGCTGTATGAGGACTTCGAGAGCCCCTCGCTGGGCCACTCCCAGCCCCAGGGGCCCGCCGGCTTCCCCCACCCCCCTGTCCGGGACCCGAGCCGACCGAGCCGCGTCACCAACCAGCTGCAGTTCCTCCAGAAGGCAATGATGAAGTCCCTCTGGAGGCACCACTTCGCCTGGCCCTTCCACGAGCCCGTCGACGCATACCGCCTGAACCTGCCGGTAAGGAAAACACATGGTTTATACGGGCGCCAACCTGCCTGGAAGGGTTACCCGGGGGGGGGGGGGTCTCAGCCTACCTGTAAGGAATACCTGGGGGGCGGGGTCTCATCCTACTTGTAAGGAAAACCTGGGGGTAGGGGTCTCATCCTACTTGTAAGGAAAACCTGGGGGGCGGGGTCTCATCCTACCTGTAAGGAAAACCCGGGGGATCTGGTCTCATCCTACCTGTAAGGAATACCCTAGGGGGTGGGTCTTAGCCTACCTTTTAAGAAAACCTACCTGGAAGGAATCAGGCAGAGAAAGGGTCATGAATCGAGAGTTATCCCAGTCTACTGCAGCGCAATTTCCGGTCACTTTATTCCTTTGAGCTGGGTACACCAGTTAACGGTGTTAACACTACCAGCTGTATAAGTCTGTGATATCTAAGAAACTTGCATCATTGAAATGGAAAGTTGATTTGGGAAGGTGGATTGCTTGACACTCAACATTGCTGTATTTGGGTTCTGTATTTTAGCCATTGTGTACCACACAAAACAAATGATGGATTAATTTCCCAGACACGACTTTTGCAGTGGAATTTGTAGATGCATGTCATTTCGGTGCAGGTTGGGCGCTGGGACATCTTGCTCAAGATGTCTACATGTACATTGCAGACACTAGAGACCCCTTTAAGCTGGCTGTCTAAACACCCTAGCTGCTGCTACTGTTGTGTGTGTGTGTGTGTGTGTTTCCTCTTGACTCCATTGTGGCTAATGGATGTGATGCGCCTCAAGGCTTTCCCCTGTGCCTCTGAGCATGGGGTTAGTGATGGGCAAGATAATGACCAACCCCGGGCGACTTCTCATCAGAGGACAGTCTCTCCTCCCTCGAACCCTCAACCCTCCCCCTTTATATCTCTTCCTCTATTACATTCTCCCTTTCCACCGCTGCTGTACCTCTGTCCTCCCCCTCATTTCTCATCACCTCCACTTATTTTTGTCTATTCCTTTGTCTCACCCCCTCTACTTCTCTTAATATCTCACTGTATCTCTTCCTTTTCCCCTCCACTTCTCTACCTTTTCTTCTCTCCATCTCTACCTCTCTCTCCATCTCTCGCTCTCTCTCCCAGGACTACCATAAGATCATCAAGCAGCCGATGGACATGGGTTCGATCAAGAAGCGTCTGGAGAACAACTTCTACTGCAGCGCCAGCGAGTGTATCCAGGACTTCAACACCATGTTCACCAACTGTTACATCTACAACAAGGTAATAACACACACCTTTTGCGTCTTGCAATTGGCAAATGGTCGCGTCTATAGCTTTGAGTCCTATTGTTTGACTCCAAAAATACCTTGAACATTCACAGAAGCAGTAACATAAAATTGGAATTAAAATTGGCAGTGTTGCTGTGCATTGTACTCGACTCTACTAGAAATTCCTAATTGGTTATTATTCAGATAAGCCCATTCATTTTTTTATCATGCTGCTGAATTGCGGTCTTTAGGCAAGGAAATTATGACTTTGAAGCTACTTAATGGGCTCTTAGTATTACAACGACAACAATCTAGATATATGTGCTGTAGGGTGAAAGGGCTGCATGGTTACACGCTATGCTCTAATTAGAGTTATTGAATCACGGATGAAATGCTTCTGACAGCCCAGTCTCCCATGACATCAATATCTAGTGGATGGGAGCTCAGTGCTCATGTTGGTGGGCTGTAGTGTGGAGGAGCTACGTGCTAACGTGAGGATTTCCTGGGAGCTGTTGTGTGGAGGAGCTACATGCTAACGTGTTGCTCTGCTGGGAGCTGTAGTGTGGAGGAGCTACATGCTAGTGTGATGCTGTTCAGGGAGCTGTAGCTTGGAGGAGCTACATGTTTACATGTTGCTCTGCTGGGAGCTATAGTGGGGAGGAGCTACATTCTAACATGTTGCTGTGCTGGGAACTTTAGTGTGGCGAAGCTACATGCTAACGTGTTGATGTGCTGGGAGCTGTAGTGTGGAGGAGCTACATACTAACAGGCTGTGCTGGGAGCTGTAGTGTGGAGGGGCTACATGCTAACGTGTTGCTGTGCTGGAGGCTTTAGTGTGGAGTAGCTACATGCTAACGTGCCGCTGCGCTCTGGGTTTTAGCCCACGGATGACATTGTTCTGATGGCCCAGTCCTTGGAGAAGATCTTCCTCCAGAAGGTGGCCCAGATGCCCCAGGAGGAGATCGAGCTCGCACCCCCAACCCAGCGCACCAAGGCAGGCCGGGGCAAAGGTCGCAAGTCCAGTGGTGAGTCTGTGACAAACATATAAGGAGACGGCCGGTTACAAGCGTTTTTACAATAAATCCAATGGTGACATCACACGTGCGAGTGTCCACCCAGATTAAATATAATAGATGGATCCACCTTCCAGCCTACCCAGTGGACCGTACCAACTGGTAGATTGATATATCATACAGTTGGTAAAATAGGGGCCGTTTAACCTGCTTTTTACAGCAAATTACTTTATTCGGACCAAAATGTCGTGTCTTCGATATGAGTATTGCGAGAAAGTGTAGAGCCATCTAAAGTGTTCTTGACTCATGTTTGGTATTTAAACAAGTATGATTTTTCCCTAACCTGTTTCAACAGGTTTCCCCAACTTTAACATTCAATGTCAACGGTTGGGTGTCTTACTTAAAGCCGCCCCTTAAGTCAGTTTCCTTGTATGTACACTTCCTGTGTGTTTTGGAGGTGGAGCCTGTTGGGCACTATTGAGAACCGCCCCAGGAATTTATGTTTGATCCCCAATGCAGGTATGTGAGAACGTAAGATACCCAACCTGCTACTTAAAGACCGGTTTCTTAAATTGCTTAAATTGGTAATGTACTATATACTAATCCTAGGCAATGGGCTTTCTGACTTCTTAATAAATAAATAATCATTTAAAAAAATTATTCTAATTGACGAAATCTTCAAAAGATTCAAACCATGAGTTCCTTCCTTGAGCTACTCTGCACCTTTTGACGACCAAGCTTTTTAAATGACAGCAGGACAGTCGTGCAGGACTTGGTTGCTACTCCAGTGTTCACTGCAGCTCTGATTGCTATCAGCCTCACTTGTAAGTGGCGTTGGATGAAAGCGCATCGAAGGGTCTATCTAAAGTACTAAGTGTCCATGTGAATTCCCCCCCCCCTCAGCGTCAAGAGCCCACCAGGTCCCGGCGGTGTCCCAGTCCCTCTACTCCCCCTCCTCCTCGGACACAGAGTCCCTGCAGGCCAGCTCCCCCCACCCCGTGCTCACCAAGAGCCTTCCCCCCGCCACCATCATGGGCATGCCCCCCACGCAGCCCACCACCAAGGTAACGCACCACGTCGCCTGGCACCTGGCCCGGCAGGCTCTACTGAGAACCTGCGCTCACGTTTTCAATGCAGCCATGGCTTTTGTCAAGAACATTTTGAAGTATGTATTAGTAGACATTATTCCCACCATGGTTTTTCACAGACCGATTTTAGAGGGAAACATTCCAATAATTGAATAGGTCCGGAACGGATTCTTGTAGTATACATGTTGACAGCACAATATCTGTTCTTTTCTATAACATAGTCTAATGAAGGTTGTATTATGACTTTAACGTGTTAGTATAATAACCTTTCTCTGCCGTACATGTTACCATAACAACCCTCGCCGCCTGTACACTCTTTACCATAACAACCGTCGCCCTGTCTCAACCTATGTCACCATCTCCCCCCTGCGTGCGTTGCAGAAGAAGGGTGTGAAGCGGAAGGCGGACACCACCACCCCCTCCACCATGGGCCTGCCTGCGGGGCTGTCGGCCGGCGCCCGCATGGTGGGCCTGGGGAAGGGCGGGCACGGGGGCCAGATCCACGACTCCTCCCCGCTCACCCTCTCCTCCCTGGGGGGCATGAGCATGGACGCCGGCAGCCCCGGCCTGGGCCTGGTGCGGGGCCCCGGCGGCGGGCCCGTCTTGCTCCAGCCCATGATGGTGAGCGCGGCCGCCGCGGCCCGCAGGGTGGGCAGCGGCCGGCCCATCAAGCCCCCCAAGAAGGACCTGCCGGACTCCATCCAGCTGCAGCCCGCGCGCCGTGGCAAGCTGAGCCCCCAGCTGCGCCACTGCAGCGGGCTGCTGAAGGACATGCTGTCCAAGAAGCACGCCGGCTACGCCTGGCCCTTCTACAAGCCCGTGGACGCCACCGCCCTCGGTCTCCACGACTACCACGACATCATAAAATACCCCATGGACCTCAGCACCGTCAAGGTAATGCACGTCTTTGGCACGTTCTTATTTAGTCATCAATTATTTTTTATTCTAAATGTTTTTTAATTGGTGTTTTTATGTTGACATGGATGTATAAGAAGACTCATATTTAATTATTTCCATTAAGATAACTTTTAAAGAGTTGTTTATGCTAGAATGGGTTTCAACAAAACACAATGGAACATTCCTCCCCCCCGGTCGCTCCGCCGTAACTTCCTGTTAAAGTACGTGGTTGTGAGTGTGTGTTGTGGTTGTTTGTCTCTTCTTCCTCAGAGGAAGATGGACTGCAGGGAGTACAGGGACGCCCAGCAATTTGCTGCTGACATCAGACTCATGTTCTCCAACTGCTACAAGTACAACCCCCCCGACCACGATGTCGTGGGGATGGCCCGCAAACTGCAGGTCAGTCTCTATTTCATCTCTCCGTTTGAAGTGATGGGCAACAGAAATCCCTCATTTACTCCCAGGGTAATAAAGGTGTTCATTAAGCATCAGAAGATGAAAGCGTTTCGAACTTTGAGGAAGTAAAAAATTCACAAAATGTGTGTGTGTGTGGGGGGGGATTCAGACCACACCCATACATTCCTGAGTCCTTCAAATAGATTAGCTGACGTTGAGATGTATATTAATTTACTTTCTGACACTTTACTGACCCAATATTTGGTAGGTGTATAGTGGATGAATCCAATTTTGATATGTTCTGGTTATTATGGTTTTATTTTAAAGAGCCTGTTGACCATCACCTTAAACGCTATAAAAGATGAGGTTCCACCTGCAGCTCATCATTTTGCCTGGGTTACGTGACTGTGGTATTATTTGAATTAAAAAAGGATATTGGGTTTCCGGAGAAAATGTAGGATGGATGACCTTTTGGATAATTGATGAGGTATCCTACTCATCAAACGAGCAGGATGACATAAGGTCATCCTGGCCAAGGAAGTTCTTGTGACCAAGCCCCCTGTACGAATGTCTACTTAACACCTATATAACTTCAAAAATAATGTATCTCGCCTAACTGCCATTTTGAATCAAGGTCTCGGGGCCTGTATGGATTTGATGCATCCCTATTTGCAAGATGTTGTGTTGTATAGACATCGATTCAAGGGTTTGAATGTACTTGATTGAATGTATGTTATATTCCTACGGTGGATCTTACTTTTGCACCAGGACGTGTTTGAGTTCCGCTTCGCCAAAATGCCGGACGAGCCCCGCACGGACCACCCAGCCATGTCCATGAGTGGCCACCCTTCATCGTCGTCGTCCTCCTCTTCCTCCTCCACCTCGTCCTCCTCCTCCTCTTCGTCCGAGAGCGAGCCCAGCACGGAGAGCGAGGAGAGCGAGAGCAGCTCCGACAGCGAGGAGGAGCGAGCACACCGATTGGCCGAGCTCCAGGACCAGGTGTGCACACAGGTAAGGAGGTTTTACCCGGTAGAGAACCAGCCGCATGGTGTCTTGAAACTGTATAGTGGAATTGTAATATTAAAAGATGAATGAATAGCAAAGGGATTTGGATACGTTGATCCTTGTTGATTTGGTCTGTTGGATGTTGTTTGGGAAGTTAACAATAATGAAGTGTCATTATTATTAAAATGTTAATATGGCAGCTACATTTTATTCATATCTAACTTTTATATTGACATATTTTGAAGGTCTACTACCTTACTTTTTTAATACCGTGTTTGGTCACTAGATGTCAGTCTAAGATATGAAATAAGTGACTCTTCATAGAAAATGGTTCAAAAACATACTTGAATATAGAAATGTTAGGTAGTGCAGCCTTAAATGATTAATGAGTATTGATATTCGAAATACTTTGCTCCCATAATGCCCATCCCTAGTATTAATCAACATTCAGCTGCTTTCGTAACAACAACTCCGCTTGGTTCACTAACTAGAGCCGCGTCTCCACCAAAATTACCTGGAACTTTTATTCCCCGGAACTACATTTCAAGGGACTAAAAGGTTCCTTCAGCCCTTTGTTGTCTGTGTTTAAAACCGCGGTGTAAAGACCTGCGAATGTTAGGCAAATTCATGTCCTTGGCATCAGGCACAAAACAAATAAAGGACATGAAAAAGTACTGTGAGAAAAATCGGACCAACAAAGTCACGTCAACTATCAGCAAATATGCAACATTTTCCAATAAGAATCGTTGCAGTGAAAAAGACAGATGGATTCAACCCTCAACCTCATATAGCCAGTGAATACGAGCGTATGCTCCATACTTTAATCAAAATATCCTATGTATTTAGAGATTTAATTTGTTGGAGTTTGATTTTTAATCCAAGTGTAAAATAGTGTAGTGTGTGGCAGTTTGCGGATGAGGGGGATTAAGATGAGTGGGTGTGCAGTCTTTAATACATGCATGTTTTGGAGACGTTAGTTTTTGAGGATGTTTCCCTGTTCATTCGACAACTAAAAATAGGCTATCACTCTTTCGGAGGAAGTTGGTATCCAAAACGAAACTGTTGCAATACAACTGCACACCGCCATGTTATCAAACACAACCTATATTCACGTCCCGCAGTGCAAGTAAACATTGGCTTGTAGCGCCGACTGCTATCGAGATGAATGATCAACACATATAACTGATAATTATATGAATGTAGTTAACCACTTTGGATGCAATAAGAGTGTGTGTGATTTAGCCTACTGTAGGTATAGTGAACAAAAAAACTGTAGGTTTGCGGCTGCAGATGTTGAAATGGCTGAAATAATCTCCTGCAAGTCTTCCACCAATCAGAAATGTTCAGCGCTGTAAGCCCCACCCCCATCGTTCCTGAACCTTTGGAAAGGCCTAGCCCCCCCGAGCAAGGACGTTTTTGGGGGTAATGTCCCCGCAACTTAATTTCGACCCTGGTTCTTGTGGTGGAAACGCACTTAGTTCCTGCGAAGGTTCCTAGTTCCGGGGTGAAGTTCCTGCGGTGGAAACGCAGCTTAGCCATACATTTCAAAAATATCTATTTCATGAATCAAACATTATTAAAATATGTGTTGAATAGAAGAGACTCGCACATGCAAACTCTAGTGCCGGTGCGTCCAGAGTGGGATCGTGCACGTGTTCATTGAAGAAACTCCCACATTCAGCAGCTTACAGTGCAACACCTTTTTATGAGTTGTAACGTTTCGGTACAAATCTCAAACCTTCAATGTTTGTCCCTCTAAAAGTGTTGTTGACTGTTCCTGTGTTGTCCTGGCAGCTGCGTGCGGTCCACGAGCAGCTGGCCGCCCTCTCCCAGGGGCCCATGGTGAAGCCCAAGAAGAAGAAGGAGAAGAAGGAGAAGAAGGAGAAGAAGAAGAGGAAGAAGCCAGAGAAGAGGAGTCGAGGGGTGAAGGTGAAAGCGGAGGCGGAGGAGTGGAAGATGCCTGGAAAGGCACCCAAAAGCAAGTCCACCAAGGGAGGGGCCGCCACGGTGGGGAAGAGGGGCCCGGGCAAGAAGAGCAACAAGAACAGCAAGTAAGTAAAGTAATCTGATTACTCTCATTGGAATCTGATTACTCACTTATGGGAACCCAGTAACTCCCTTAAGGTAATCCAATTAATCCCAGACCCAGGATTACACGGTTGCATTTAAAGTCAAAAGTATTTCATTATCAAATATGCAGCATAACATATTTTGTACAGTGGAATTAATGAGGCAAGAGTCGTCTGTGGATGTAGTACGAATTAAAAGAAGCTTGGGTAGTAAAAACTCACAGCTGTAATGATCAAACTCAAAACTTAGTCACACAATGGTTCATCAAAGACAATTTCCTTGCAATACAACAGGATGTTCATGTAGATCTTTCACTGCACTCCTCCCCCTGCTCTTCCTTCACAGGACCTCTAAGAAGGCCTTCTTCGCCCCTCCGCCGGCCTCCTCCATGCTCCCCCACTACGACTCGGAGGAGGAGGAGGAGATCGTGCCCATGTCGTACGACGAGAAGCGCCAGCTGAGCCTGGACATCAACAAGCTGCCGGGGGAGAAGCTGGGCCGCGTGGTGCACATCATCCAGGCCCGGGAGCCCTCCCTGAGGGACACCAACCCCGAGGAGATCGAGATCGACTTCGAGACGCTCAAGCCATCCACGCTGAAGGAGCTGGAGCGCTACGTCATGACGTGTCTGAGGAAGAAGCCGCGCAAGCCCTACAGTAAGCACGCTAACATGCAAGCCCTACATTAAGCTAGCCCCAGGCTAACAACGTTAACATGCTGACCATGTTATCATACATGCCCTAAATTAAGATAGCCCCAGGCTAACAAAGTTATCAGAGTTAATACTCCGGCTTATGTGCACGTTTTGCAGATTGTTATAAAATATAATTTCTTTATACATTAAATAAAATGTTCACTCTTTTACAAATGTTGATTCACATTACCTTAACTGTTTGGCTTGCAGTTGATGTAACTCCCCCCACCCCTCCTCCTGCCGCCTCCTGGTGAGCGGATCGTACGTTGGCGATCTAGAATAGGGCTTATACATCGTGACGTCAGAACGCAATGACCGCCTCCATTTCGGAAGTATCGAAGCATAGGAATGTTAATGGTGTTTTGGTAATTCAGTAATTCATTGTGAAATGATTAGTCATTATGGGGTGACATTGTGGTGTTTGAAACTGCCAGTGTTTCTCATGTGAGACGTGGCAAAGCAAAGTTTTGTTTAGCCTAGGATATGGTATTACTACAACTCTCTAGAGTTCTCTCAAAATGGCCTTTTCAGTTTTTGGTTCCCAACCCAGGCTCCGTGTCGTCTCTTCCTGCTATAACAGAATAGGTTCTGCTTTAACAGAGTAGGACTGCTGGGTCTGAGATTAGCCCCGGGCTAACCAGGTTATCATGCAAGCCCTTCAGTAAGCTAGCCCCGAGCTAGTGTTCGCCTCTTCCGTTAATTTGCACTACGTCACCATGTGACTCATCCTAAACATCTTCTACATGGAGCAGGTTAAGCCGTGCAGCGTCTTGAAGAAACTTGAGACACAATTCTCGTTGGCTTTCAGAATGTAGCCGTAGCTCTGGGTTATCATGTGTTTATTCAGTCCGCCGGTGTATTATTTTTATATATTTTGTAGACTGATGAGCAATTGTTGTAAATCACGTTTGTTTCACCCAGTGTGCTTTCTAGAAGTACTGTTCCCGGTGTACAGTCCGTGATTGGTTGTGCTTGCATGTCAATCAAGACCTCTTCCTGACAAGAAGGTGGTCCTTGACGCTGTTAATCAACACTGTGTCCCAGTCTCTCCGTATGGAAAGACTGGCTCTGTGAGAGACTAGCCCCAGGCTAACTGTACTTGCATGCAAGCCCTACAGTAAGCTAGCCATGCTAACATGCAGGACCTACAGTAAATGGACCAGGTTATTAATGCTAACATGCAAGCCATGAAGTGAACAAGCCAGTCTAACCATAGCTACCATGGACTGCTGCTGCTTGACTGTGAATGTGCCTGCAAGGCTGAATTTTAAATGTCAAGTGCCTTGATTGGTCGTAGGGGCATAGAAAAGTGCTGTGAAGTCCAGTGCGTTTTTTTACGTTTTATTTATTTTTAATAGCCAAGAAGGCGAGCAGTGGCAAATCCAAAGAGGAGCTGACTCTGGAGAAGAGGCAGGAGCTGGAGAGGAGACTTCAGGATGTTAGTGGACAGCTCAATTCTGGCAAGAAGCCTGCCAAACCTAAGGGTAAGGCATGCTTTTCCCTTTCCCTTTCCCTTTCCCTAACTACTACTGATGTCGGTGTGCGTGTGTGTGTGTGTGTGTGTGCACTTTATAACTGCTCATGGAACATTTCTCTATAAATAGCTTTTTATATAATCTATGTCTTTCAACCCTAGATTTATATTTCCCTTTTGTTTCAGCGGAGAAGCCGAGCAACGTGGAGCCCCACACCCAGCCGTCACGTCTCAGCGGCAGCAGCTCCAGTTCAGATTCCTCGTCGTCTTCTTCCTCTTCGTCTTCTTCAGACACCAGTGATTCCGACTCGGGTTGAGGCTGAGGACTCTCACACCAACCCGCCCCCAAGAACGCTCAGGGACATGGGCTGGCCCAGGACACACGATGCACCCTGACATAGTAGTGGGCCCAGACGACAGCCTTGCGGCACACCTTAGCCGGACCACGCCAAGAGGGCTGTCGTCAACAGGATGTTGATGGGGGAGGGGAGGCCGTTAGGAGGCAGGAGTGAAACTAAGTAAGAATTATGTATGTATAAGCGTAGAAACTCCAAAACACAAAATGCCTTGGTTCTCCCTCCCTTTTGCTGTGTGTGTGTGTGTGTGTGTGTGTGTGTGTGTGTGTGTGTGTGTGTGTGTGTGTGTGTGTGTGTGTGTGT
>JAOPJO010000008.1:7039919-7052424 GCA_027123675.1 Molva macrophthalma | reverse complement strand
CAGAGAACTCATCTACAAAAAGTGAGTACGGGCCTGGAGGGCGGTACACTACAGCTAAAACGAAGGAATCTGAAATTCGTTTTGTTTGTTCAAGAGTGATTGAGGAGCAGAAAGCAAGCACCTCGAATGTGGTGAATGTATATTTACTTTTGGGCTTTAGTTTAAGCTTTGAATTAAATATTAGGGCCACTCCACCACCCTTCTTTGATTCTCAAGATAGTTGGGAGTTGTTATTGTGTATGCTGCAATGTACATTTACTGTATTTTCCTGCTTTCCTGATTTCCCGTTGAATTGCACTCACAACCCAAGTTGTGAGTGCAAGTTCCATCATGAGTCATAATGAACATAAGCAGTTTGTTTTTCATTTTACTTATTAGTGCAATTATTACTTTTGCCAAAATAGTTCACATTTGTGTGTCTTCTCAAAACTCTCACTATAAGAAAATATGTACAGTGCTGTAGACTGTGACAGTCTGGACAATGGATGTATAGATCTGTTATGCACATGTATGCAAATCTTTATTTGCCTCTGTAAAATTAATCTCTCATCACTGCGTGTTGCTCCATTGTTTTCCAACACATCGCTCTTTTGTTCTCTGACAGACAATTTAAAAGTCTATTGGGTTTGAGCAGGTGTGGCGTGACAGAGACCAATTGGTAATTAGAGTTTTATATTAGGCCAGTTTTATATATTATTTATATATAAGGCCAGTATTTCCATGTTAACAAGCAAGTCTTGATTATAAAACATGTGCTAAATTATGAGATTTTGTGTGTAGAGCTGTGCAGAAATTTGATTTAGACTTGCTATTTGGGTGAAAACAAAAGTGCTAAGTGTTTTGCAGAAATAGTTTTTGTTGTTGAAACATGACCTTCAAAGAGACTTTTTTACCATAGTGTGCATAGTTCCAGTTTTAGTGTGTAAACAATTAAGAAAGTGTTTAATGTATTCCGAAATTGGTCGTGAAGGGCTGTTAAACAACAAAACTATGGGAACTGAAGGACAGTTCTAATGGAACAATCCTTCCACAAGATAACAGCTTTCACAGCAAAACACTTTCTAAATACACTGACTGAAAAATGACTCATGTCCAAATGGCACGCAGATTGATGATGTGTTTGCATATAGCTTTAAGAAGAGTATGGACACAGATCAGTGAGAGCAAACACCTAAACTCACAATCAAACCTTTATGACACCTTAAATATGCTACGAGCAATTTTTTCTCACCCTACTTTGTTTCCTCAAATTGTGTTTTGATTGAGTATCATGGTTGTCATACATTCAGCTCTATAGCAATTGCCAATGGTCGATCAATTGCATGAAAACCATGAGACTCAATCAAAACACAATTTGAGGAAAAAAAGTGGGGCGAGCAAAAATTGCTGATTACAGCTTTAACAATTATCATCAAACGTCTAAAACGTACTATTATAGTATTATGGATAACCTAAATCAATAACTTTAGTTCATGCAGGACCACTAGCAGTCTTCTAAACGCATCTTTTTGTATAGAGATTGCATGTTGACTTGAATAGCATAAGTAACTGAAGTTTGTTGTTGTTGAAACATGACCTTCAAGTTTTTGACCATTGTGTACATAGTTCCAGTTTTAGTGTGTAAACAATTAAGAAAGTGTTTAATGTATTCTGATTTTTTTCTGAAATTGGTCGTGAAGGGCTGTTAAACAACAAAACTATGGGAACTGAAGGACAGTTCTAATGGAACAATCCTTCCACAAGATAACAGCTTTCACAGCAACACACTTTCTAAATACACTGACTCAAAACTGACTCATGTCCAAATGGCATGCAAATTGATGATGTGTTTGCATATAGCTTTAAGAAGAGTATGGACTGATCCATTACAGTTTAGAGATTGCATGTTGACTTGAATAGGTTCATAAGTAACCGAAGTGGAGACAGAGGTATTCACCCCCATTTATGTCTTGCCCTATACAATCTATGGTCTTACCACTATTTTAAAACTACTGGTGATAGTTCAGTGTTATCAATGTCTTCAAGATTAAAAACGATATCAGTTTTTATAGAGGAGCATGTAGAGGGTAGGCATCTTGCTCTACGCAGTGTTTTTCAACCCGTGGTACGTGCACCACTGATGGTACTTTTTTTACCATCAGTGGTGATTTTTTCCCTCAATGTTTTTTGGTAATTTGTGATAAACACAATAAGCAGCATTGCCGACTTTTACTTTGCAATGTTTCCCACTGGCCATGGCCTTCTTGCAGTAATTATTGTGTATAAATGGGGCGTTGGCACTCTGCTAAGCCACTACATGTGTATTTATCTATTTTTTATTGTTATGCATATGAGACCCACGAAAGGTCTTGATTACATTGGGCCAGGGAATCGAACACCCTAGTCACTCGGCCAACCTAACTTTAATTTAATATTTCTTGATATCATTTTCTGTCATCTGAGCCGGATAGGAAACACAAACTCACATTTTGTTGAGATTGATCAGACAGAAATTCAGCAGCTGAGAATAGCTGAGCTTAGGTGGAGTTCTTACCAACAGCTTAAGGTAGTAACAAAGAGCACCGACTCTTTATGTAACATCATGGTTAATGGGATGACTTTCGGCATGGTTCAAAGGCTCTATATATTGTCCAAAGCTATGTTTAATATAGAAATGTTAATATGAAGATTACACTTAAGTGCCTTGGTAACTTACTTACTTAAGACATGCTGATATATATATTTTTTTAACTGTAGTTTTCATGTACTGTACTTTTGCGCAACAATATGTTGCGCAATATGTATAAACTTATTCTCTCCTTTTTTAGAATTTTTGTATTTTATACTCATACACTGGTTTTTGCTGTTATGAGTAAACTGTTTCTGTGCCTTCGTTGAATCCTATGTTGTTTGTATTACTACTGACTACTATAATATGCACTGCTACTATTATTCATATTAATACCGTTAATATAAGAAACAAGTAGTTTCACTGAAGTAATTTCACTGAATGTTTACTGTGTGTTCCATCACATTTCAGAGAAACTTCTCAACTCTGTGTTTCACCACTGAGATGTAAGCTGCACCATCCAATCCACCCAGCACACTGAGTGTCTCCAGCTATAGCTTCACCTGGTCCTGCAGAACCAGCAGAACACTGCACAGAACCAGAGGGCCACCCTTGAACACACAGACAACATGCTTACGCTATGCGGACCTTCTGCAGCCAGGAATGGTAACGGAATGGCTGAATGGCCGATGGCTCTGAAGATAGATACTATTATTCTCATTGTTTTCCTCCTCTTCCTCCTCCTCCTCCTCCTTTGGCTCCTTCATGTACATCTTAACCCTTTTTAATCACTACTTCTACCACTGATAATTATAACGATAATACGAAAATCTGTATTATTATAGTAGCCCTACTACTACAACTACTTACTTCTACTACAAATACAATCAAAACGTAAGAATGATCATAATAATAAACCCAATATTCTAAATAATAATAATCATGATCATAGTCAATTACAACAGGGAACCTGGTCTTCATAAGACAGTAGCTTTTGGCTCACTCTCTCCTCCATCTTGTGCATATCGTCACACGATGGGTGCGACCAGTATTTGTATTTGGCTTTCGCTCAGACCATAATCCATCAATACATTCCAGCTGCAATGCAGCCATACACTTTTCTTCACCACTAACTGCAACTACCCAAGCCATTATGCACTGGGTAAACAGCAGCACATAATCCAAGTCATTAGTTACACCCCTTGGCTTACAGTACCGTGTTTACCACTTGTCAGCCACAATGAATGCTCTCTTCATCACATGGCCGATCTGTGTGACTTTGCACTACTCTCTATTGTCTGACTTAATCCTTATGTCTGTGTCGCAGCCCAATAGTGGCGCGGAGGGCGGGAGTATTGCCGTGACGATAATCGGCGTCCTCTGCTGGCGCTATATCAGGGGGGAGACCAAGTGGGGGAGGGCTCAGACAACTCATGAACAGGTATGATTAGCACTTCTCGCATCACATATGTTTCTTCCCTGAAGAACGCCACCCTGTGTAGCTTTAAATTTATATTTTGGAAGGATCCAAAAATAGGTTTGGTTTTATGTATCTGTGTTTTTCATTATTTGAAATGTAATGCAAACATTGAGATGCAACATGGAAAATATTAACTCCTGGGACTGGGTTAAAGCCTTTCAATTTTAAAAATAAATTTGTGCATTAAAAAAGCAACTTGCGTGATATTAATTACTGATATGATGGTAAATTTACAATTTACCACCGACTGATAATTGACTGACTGCTATAATTAATTGTGATTTAGATAAGAATCACATATTGCATTGCATTACTATTTTCACATCTTACACTGTGTTTGAATATCAATGTAGCAATCAAAATAAAAGCAATAATGTGAATGTTGATGGTAGTGAAACTGCTAACAATCAGTGTTTTTCATCGATCCCCAGAATATTTAGCATCCTCCACTCCTCTGCTATAATGTTAGTGTTTGTGCTGTCGGTCTTGACCCTGCACAGTGTCCATGCTGCTTGCAATGTGGTAAGAAACAAACACAACAAGTACAGAAGGTTTAAAACTCCTTCAGACATTTGTTCTGGTATTAAAGGAGATGTATTTATACATACTGCACATCATGTAATTATACATTGTATGTGTTATCTTCAAACTCATTGATTAGCCTCTTGTATTGGACAAGCTATATTAATATACATAGTTTACATGGAGATTGATTCTGTTTGTATGTGCACTTATACTCATATATATATATACTCATATACATGTGCTTTAACTGTCCCTTATATACTCATACTGTACTTATACTGTGCTGTTTACTGTATCTTTATACTCTTATTTTGATAACGTTGAACTAATACACTGTGGTATTTGTTGCTTTAATGTTTTTTTGTGTTACTTTTTCTCATTGCCTTTTAGTTCTAGTTCCAATGTCAAACACTTACACTGTCATCGTTTTTTTTTGTTATTGTTATCTCTTATCTGGCTTGCTGTGAACCTGCGCCACTCGTAGACAGGTAGGGAGAATATGCTTCACATTCAACAATCAACATGTTTACACTATATATTACACAATAATTACTCTGCACGCACCAAAGGCTGTTACTCACGCCGTATCACATGCATTTTATAATGATTATACTTATATGTGCGGCTTCATGATTCAAATGTAAATGTTTGTGGCTTTTGTGTGTGTACCAGGGCGTGGCCGCCGTTGCCCCTCTGGCTGGCCTTGATGCCCTTCTGAAAATCGTATGCCCATCAGCCACTGTGGCCTTTGCCTGTTTCTTTTTTTTTCTCTTTTCGCCCCGCCTCTCTGCTAGGGATGGGTACTGAAACCCGGTATTAAACAGGCCCCGGGGCTGAATAATTACACGCCGTAGTATCGATAAGCTCCGACGTACCCGGTACACCGGCATTTAGTTTACGTCGTCGTTTCTTTCCATTTAATTTCTGAAACGGTTCAATTGGTTAAAAAACATTATTTAATGGAATAATGCTTAAAAAACTAAAGTGCTTTGTGTAGGAATTATGTCTCTTTCGAATCCACTTTTGATCCGACTCGGTTGCGGCATAGCTTCAAAGCAGGTCGCACACCAGACGAGCCAAAGACGCATAGTAGATAGAGAACGCACGTCGGATGATTCCAGTTTAATAAAATCGCTGCTGATGGATAAGGTTTTGGGCAGTGCTGGAAGTTATATCGCGGCTGTATGGTAGCGCCGGTGTGAGCGCTCTCATTGGAAACACGACCCACCGAAGTTCCAGCTAAGACATGAATGGGATAGCCTTCTTCAAATTATCATGAAACTAAAAAGGTGGTTTTGTACATTGTGCAAGAAATTTTGCGTTACCACAAGGGCCAAAGTTTCCTGATTCAAGTCTTCTTGAATCACAAGCAGGAGAAGTACACAAATCGGTTGCACCTGATAAAAATAGTACTGGTCTTCCCTGTGTCCTCCTCTCAAGGAGCGGAAGAGGCCAAACATTAGTCTTTATGGGCCAAGGAAGCACCAGAACCCCCCTGATTCTCCATCCCCATCATTGAACGATGAGGACTCTGATTCAAATCTCATTCATTGATTCTGAATATAATAAGGCAAGATGGCATATTCATGTGATATAGTCATAAAATAAACACTATTAGCTTACTTCTCTCACCTCTTCTTGCTGTTAGCATTTGCGTCAATGTGTCCACAGTGCATATCATAAAATAATGGACACGTGGGCACACACATGCATTCACACATGGCATGTGCACATTTGCAGTGGTTTGCCCGACTGACCCTGTGATCCAGACCCAGATCGTGGAGAAGCACAATGCGCTCAGGAGAGCGGTCCAGCCGCCTGCAACCAACATGTTGAAAATGGTACGTTCCTCCTGTCCCCCCACATCGTTATTAATATTGTAGTGGCCTAGGAACTAATATTATACTATTATCATTTAGCATCGTAATTAGGTATTCACAGTGTAACTGTGGATACCTATTGTTATTGTAGGAACTATTATTTTTATTTGGGAGAACCCATATCCCAGCGGTGGAATGGTAAACTTTTGAAATTTCTCCACCATATTTATATCCCGCAAGAGCAGCTCTCCAATAAGTTGGGTGCCGATCCTCCCATAGGGGGCGCTATAATTTGTGGTCAAAGTCAAATGATCAGCCCCAAGTTTCAATTCAGAAACTTGGATTACATGCATTATTTCACATGCTGAACATTTTTGCCTCTTGGACCCATAATGTCCGTTTAGGCTTTTTTTCTGTACGGTGACATTTTCGGGGAAATTTCAAAGATTTTTTTAAATATCAACCAAAAGTCAAAATGACCTTACATTTTTTACACATGCTCCATGGACATGCCTTACTGAAAGAAATCGAAATAGCTGAGGAAATCTAAATCTTTCAATATTCAATCAATCACAATTACACTTGACAAGTGGTCAGGCACTGGAAACTACTTGGGGACATAGAGGCCACTCCCCTTAAGAAGTGTGTAAAGTTTGGTTCAATTACCAAAAAACATACTTCACAGTGTCCATTTGAAGAAATGCTAAGCTAAGTGCTAATGCTCAAAATCGATCACAAGTCCGTGTGTGTGTTTTTGGGAAAGAAAAAAGATCCAGTGCTGCATTATAAAGACCTGCCTCTGTCATGGGCATAGTTGCGTCCAGGAGTAATAACGCGCCCCTGTGAATCGCTTGAAAAGGGCGGTCGCTTGGGTCGGCTGTGCGTGGGCTGTGAACACCTCTCGTGACTGCTTGCAGTCCTAGTTAATATTGTACTGGCCAGAACTAATATTATACCATTATCAGTTAGCATCATTATTAATCTGGTAATGGCCTGGGAACTAATATCATATTATTATTACTAAGCATCTTTAATGATATAATTTATTATCATTATTCATATTTGAGTGGCCTTGGGGAGTTTAAAATGGAAAAAGCAATTTCTGGTCTTAACTGTATTGACTTAATTACAGCAGCAAATGATAATAGGCCTACATAATATTTAACACATTTCACACCTTGATTAATAGTGAAATTAAAGTCCTTAGTTATTTATTAAAGTAGTCCTGGCACCTGCTCATGCACCCCCTAGGAACTCATACCCTTGTTGGGAATCACTGCGCTACACTACGCTAAATTTTGCTAAGCTAAGATACACTACGCCACACTAACTCCACAGTCCTCACAGGGACCACTTTGAACGCACTAACATATAATTATAATAAATTAGACCATTTTATTTGTATCTCCTGTTTGAGTGCCAGGGGGGTGTGGTTCACTAATGACCTTCTATTTAAACACGCACAAAATCGTTGAAGGGTTGCTTTTAAATACTTGACAGTGATTGGTAAGTCAATACAGAAAACACACACAAGGAGGTTTAAACAACAACACACACTGTTTACTTAACAATTGAACTTAAAAAAGGTTGAAAGGTCAATTATACATAAAACAAAAAACACTGTAGTAAAGACCCAAAATTAATTAAATAATACAGATAAATGATAATAATTTTTATAATTTATATAATTTATAATAATACATGTTTAAGGGGCAGGATAGTCTAACCCCTACCTGCTCCTTAAAGACCTGTCTCTGTATTCACTGTCTAACCCCTACCTGTTCTTTAAAGACCTGTCTCTGTATTCACTGTCTAACCCCTACCTGCTCCTTAAATGACAGTATTCGATGTCATTCATATTGACATTCATATTGTTATAGAGTATACCGTATACATTAAAGCATATTCTCTTTCTTGGTAGATCTGGAGTGATGGCGTGGCAGCCAGTGCCCAGACCTGGCTGGAGAAATGCATTGTAAACCACGGTCCAGCCAGTAGCAGAATGTTGAATGGTACATCCAACCCTCTATCCTCCCTCCTTCAATCTTCTCTCTTTTCATGTATTTCATGTATTTCAGGTATATTCCCCTTCTATTCTCTCATCTTCCACCTTCCCTCCAGCTTTCCTGCTATAGTTTAGGACTATGACAATGAAATAAGACATATTTAATCATTTTAATTCATTACATTTTATATAACATTTTACAAATTATTATTAATAATGTGGATGTGATGACCAACCTCCTTCTTAAATGCACTCAACTAGAGGAGGCAAATATACATATTATTGAAATGCTGCCTTTGATAACAGAAAATAGCAACAATTTACAATATCAATAATATAGTACCAATACTACATTTTTTTCATTATGTAATATTAATATGACATTGATAAACAAGCAAGACGTGTAAAAGTCATACCATCTGGAACTTTATCACAGCTCTCCTTTATCTGTGTTATATAATAAATAATTTCTCCATCTTAACGCCCTTGGGCTAAACTGAGCGGATCTTATCTGACCCTCTTACCGGTATTTGAGAATAAATGCACATGCTTCGCTACGCTAAGATGTCTTATGAGGCAGGGCTTTTTTTTATCCAGGGGTCACAATTTGAACCCAAGTTTTAATAATTGGAGTAGATTTTGTTTATACGAAAACAACACATGCACACAGACACATTCACACACACACACACACAGACACACACACACACACACAAACACACACACACACAAACAGGCACACACACACACACACGGATGCACATGCAGACCACCTGGCAAACCTATACATACCTACACACACACATACACACATACACACATACACACACCTGACGAGTCTCTCTGGGCTATGCAGGCTATGAGATGGGGGAGAATCTCTTCTACTCGTCCAACCAGATAGACTGGGCCTCGGTGATCACAGCCTGGTACAACGAGGTCATTCACTACAAGTACCCCAACGGATCGCATGATGGACACCCTGTGGGCCACTACACACAGGTAGCATTAATTCGCTTTTGACCTGGTATTCTTCAGCCATATGTATACATTCATCCGTTGAGATTAATGCATCTGCACAGCACAATCAACATAAACAAAACTAGTACATGCACTAGTAAATGCACTAGTACAAGGCTGATTAAACTTACCACCAGGGGCACATGGTGGGTCTCTACATCAGTGGTGTAGCCTACAGAGGCCGTCGTCGTCCCACGGTTACGTGCACGTTTACACGTAGTAGTACAATAGTGAATCCAACATGGAGCAGATTTAAGATGGACTAGTAAAGGAGGTTCATGAATATCTTCATTTGTATAATACATCATCTCCAAATTATAAAGGCCCCCCAGAAGTCACTGAATTTGTGGCGAGAAAAACCTTTGGCGGTCCATGGGCATAATCCCCAACGCAGAACCACCTACCGCATACCTCGCCCCGGCGATGATTCAACAGACTAGTTGAACTCAGCTTTAACCCCACTGTGCAAACACATTCTGATTTAGCAACAGCAGTGATGAATTCAAACTAGCCAACTAGCCAACATCAAACACAGCCATTGTTATCTGAGCGCTGTTTGTTGTGGGCAAAGAGACATATTACTGATTATTCTGGGAACACTGAGCCGCTTGTACGTGTGTGTGCGTGTGTGTGTGTGTGTGTTTGTGTGTGTCTTGGCCCCAGGTGGTGTGGAACAGCTCTTGGCAGGTGGGCTGTGGAGTCACCAAGTGCAGAAGCGTCTACTTCTATGGCTGCCAATACTACCGAGCGTATGTTGGACACACGTTTGAGACTGTTTACTGTTGGAGTTATTAAGCAGATGCTTCCAAGTGAATTCAGACACATGTCGATGGTGAACTTGAGGTGAAGGTAGGGTGCAGGGCGTTTTGCTCAAGGAATATTGCCTGTAGTTTTGGCAGTGGACATTGGGGCTAAAGTCAGCTTGTATATAATATCTATATAATATCTACTTTTCTTACTATATACTATCTATATTAGTGACTACACTATCCTGTTATCATTATTATTTTATGACTTTGTATGTATGCGTGTATCTATCTATATATCCATTATATAGCCATATAGATATCTGTTTTTACTTCCTATAACTGTACTGTATATTCTGCTGTGACACCCTAATTTTTTGTCTGGGATAAACATCTAACTATCTCTCTCTCTCTCTCTCTCTCTCTCTCTGTCTTAAAGGGGTAATTTTGTAGGATGGCCTCCATATAAAGAAGGACCTTCCTGCGCTTCCTGTCCAAATAACTGTGAAGACAAACTCTGCAGTGAGTATCACACACTGTACATTTTAAAGGGGTGATATTATGCCACCAGGTGTGAGTGTGATTAGCCATTACAAGCCGTTTGAAAATCTGCCTTTTCCTGTGTTTTAGTGACATCACAAGTGGGAGTGTTGACTGATCTATCCATCATACATCTAGGTGGACACTCCCACTTGTGATGTCACTTAAACACAGGAAAAGGCAGATTTTCACACGGCTTGTAATGAATCACACTCACACCTGGTGGCATAATATCACCCCTTTAAGAGTATTATAGGATCACAAAGCATTATAGTACTATACTCTGGGAAGGGTGGGTAATTTCTTCTCACCCTTATTTGTCTACAAAAAGGAACATCTATTTTTACTATTTACTATTTAATAATCAAGCAGATACATTTATCCAAATTGACCTACAGTGGTTGTCATTAAGGAGCAGCTAGTGGGTTAGGGCATCTTGCTCAAGGATGTCTAAGAGGTAGACTACAGACATTTGACGTTTGAATCCCATACCTTATGGCTGGGAGTCAAACACCCTAAACACTAGACTACCCCCCCCACCCATCACCTCCTGCTCTCTACTTCAACTATTGTGTGTGTGTGTGATTTAAAGTGGTCAGTTATCCTCAACATCTTCCTCCCCTCTTTCTGTTTCCAGCCAACCCATGTCCATATATAAACAGATACCTGAACTGTCCGGCTCTGAAAAAAGAGGCAGGGTGTGGCAACCACTGGGTCAGTCTCTGGTGTCCCGCCGAATGCCTGTGCCCCAGTAAGATCATCCCAATATACAAGAAATAAATCCCCCCTGATGCATGTTATCGCTATGCTAGAGTCCTGTATGCTAAGGGTGTGTGTGCTACAATCGGATCAAGCAATGTATAGCTCCATGGTGATGATGAAGTGAGCGGTATCTATGGCTGAAGTATAAGACTTATTCTCTGTTGATGAATGATTAATCCATTTTTTTTTTTTTTACTTTTCCACTTCACAGACAAACTTTGTCACAGATTATATCTGCGTTACAGACACAGAGGAGGCCAATTTGATTGAGTTTAGGAAATATTCTAAATGTTTTAAGATGTAATGACCAGGCAAATCGTTAAGTGCATTTCAAATTGTCCTCCCCGGGTGATTAACATTTTAGGTTAAAATGTTTTCTTTGAATCTTTCAGAAGTCAAACACTACAAGTACAAAACATGATGAGTAGGCCCAGGCCTATGCTTTGCAAGACTCCACATAGGAGTATAAAACACAATACCTACCAGAAAAAGACAATTGACGGGTTATTAGGTCATTTAAAGCAGTGATTCACTTTAGATTCCCTCACGGTCAAATCGAATGTGCTTCTTCGTAACATTCAAACAAATGCTGACAATCTCTCTATCAATACAAAGTCTGTAATTTGTGTTTGATCTTGTTTTTGTCAATTGAGCTTTCATTTGAAAGGAATAAATAATCAGATACAGATGTGGTTTGCTGTTCATTCTATGTTGGTTGTTAAAATGTGACTCAAGGTACTTTATCAAGATTAACGCTGAAGTCGATTACAATAGAGGAGACCTCTGACAGTAATCCATTACCGTCAGTAGGTGGCTCTATTGTACAACACTCAGATTATTGATTAAAGAGGAGGGATTTACAGTCAAGTCAGTGTTTAAACGTTCACACTATACAGCTCACAGACTTTAACTCTAAACAAATAAAGAAATTAAATGGCTTGTAACTCTTATGTAAGGCTGTTTTTTTTATTGTCACTTGAACACATAAATGCATGCACACACACACACACACACGCACACATACAAAAATTGTCTGAACACACATTCAGATTTTTCTCCCTT
>JAOPJO010000008.1:7014821-7027323 GCA_027123675.1 Molva macrophthalma | reverse complement strand
TGTGTGTGTGTGTGTGTGTGTGTGTGTGTGTGTGTGTGTGTGTGTGTGTGTGTGTGTGTGTGTGTGTGTGCGCACCACAGCAAGTGCATGTCCTTTGTTCTCATTCACCTTCATGGTTGAGTTCCCTGGTTCGGGTCCAGTCATCACCCTAGTTTCTACTGTTGGATATTGACGTGGGTTGTCGATTAACCCCCCCCCCTCCCCTTCGCCCCAGCACTCTCTATGGTGTTTTCCGGTCGTTCCGGGACAACGGTTGCTGCAATCATCATTCACACGACATGGGGGGCACTTAGTGAGGGAGGTGGTCAAGATCTGCTTGGCCTGATCCCATCCTCTGTTGTACGGTACAGTGTTCTAGAGCGGTTCTACAGATAGGACGTTGTGATGCGCCATCGTTGTCTGGAATGACACTGTGTTCAGTGTAGAAAGACAAAACCTTTGGATATAATTAACAGAGGCAGCAATTGATTGGATCCCAATTAGTTTTCATCTAGTGGTTGGGATTTAATGAATGTAGAAAAAATAACAAACAAATGGATCAACAGTACAAACAACTACCCTCCTTCATGAGGGTTTCACTAGACATCATCAGCCTAGCCTAGGACATCACATCATATGGGGTGCATACTGCACACATGCACCTGTAATGTACACAGGAATGGGACCAGGTCCCCTATGAGTTTAATATCTTATATTATGTGTACTCTTGGCATGCTTGGCACACAAGCATGCCAAGAGTGGGGTTAAGTTTTTCTTAAATGCATATGTTGTACTATCTATATCTAATTAAATGTTTACTTGACCTAAATGTCTGTAGGTTGGACCTGATTCGACACTAAAGGAGTGTATGCTAAGTGTATGTAATCTAATGCCGTTTCAACATGGCTGACATTAATGAATAACCACGTACGCACACAGGTAGCGCACTCTTTTGGATATTCACCTGCTTCTATAGCGGATGTCGTTTTTTTTTCCACCTTTTTGTTTTTTTAACTGTATTTAGTAGTTACCATCTCAATAACTCTTTTACTAAAGGAAACATTTTTGTATTTATAATGCCTGTACACTTTTGAAAGTGACACCAATCAATATATATTTTTTACTGATAATGTGTCAGGGTTGCTGTTGCCACATATCTACAGAGCAAATAAATCAAGCCAAAGCTTTATTTGTACACATTGCAACATAACCCTGCACCACATTGTGCTTCACTTGACAGGGGAATAGAAAAGCAAACAAACTACGAGAGACAAAATGCACTGAAATAAAATAGTACACTGACTGATAATAAAAATCAACTGTATTACAACATGCAGTTGGACAATAAAAACGCCCATGAAACCAATACGAATGAAACCCATTAAAACAGATTAGGAAACTGAGGTGGTGATAAGAGAGCTGGATGAAGGTGTGTTTACGAGTCTAAGCACCAGTGCTTTTTAAACTAACGCTAAATCATGGAGTTGTTTCAACCTGCGGTTAATCTTCCGATCCATGCAAACCGCTAAGTGAACGTTAGCCAAAGTAAAGAAATGTTTCGCTGCCCAAGGGCAACCTGTCGCTATTCTGCTCTCCAAAGTAAACATCAGACATTGTGCATGTTCCCAAGGAGGGAAGGTATTTCCCGTTGTATCTAGCTGGGCTACAAATCTTAATTAACCTCAAACCTTTAAGTTAGGTGCAGGGTACTACTATGATGTTGAGGTGTGATTCTGAGTGTGTGAGAGAAGAGCAGTTCTTGATTTATTCATGTTTGTAATGAAGGGTAATGTTGGTGTAAACTAGATATCTATTAATCCTTCTCTATTGTCCACCATACTCTTTATGTGAAACAGAATCAGCCCTAGCCTGCTCAGGAAATGATATATTCGCTTTTTAATTGCTATTCCCACATAGCATATTGAATGGCCATCACGATAAATGATGGCTCAGTGAACAATGCTTAATCTGCCTAACACCATTGTAGTGAACATGTCAAGTAGTTGAGTCATAGATTCTCAGTTCCAAGTTTGGCTGCAATGGTATTTATCGAGGAGAGGAGATGTGTCTTTTTATTGATTTTCCGATGTCTGTCCCCTTAGCACCTTTATTTTATTTTATTTTTTTTAAAGGTCAGCCCTAATGACATAGAAAGTCAATACGCAAGCTGCGGAGGCGGTACGCTAAATAATACATAGGAAATGGCTCAATGTTAATTGAAAGTATCTGCCACTCAATTAAATAGTTTATTCATCAGGAATGAATGGGGGTTGGACTGCTCTGTATTTATGAATGAATAGGTTTGGATTCTCCCCAAAGGGCCCACAGATAAGCAGTAGTTACAGATTATTTTCAAATGTAGAACGACTTCAAAAATAGATTATTCATGGTGACTGTTGAAGTAACAAGTGGCTATTTCTTAGAGTTGATATACTCTGTTTAACAATATGACCTATTACATTAGAAAATAAATGCTATGTTATTTATAGAGATGCCTTTTTAAAAGCTGAGAATTTTGTTTGTAACGGAAGCCAAGAGGCCAACATTATAGAAATGTGTATCTCAATCAAGGTTAGGAAAATTACCAAATGGAGAATTCTTTTCGAGTTTATATATGCTAATTATTTTCTCTGCGCACCACTGATATAACCATATAATGTTGTAGTTCTGGAGACACAGAACTCTCATAACAAACCAGCAGCACAGAACTAGCATTCATGACAAGAGCAGTCCCTAGCGTCATGTACCTCTGGATTAATGTCTTTCACAGTCACCAACACGTCGATTCTATGCATAACAAATTAATTCTCCTATTGATTTGTTATTCCTCTTCGGTGGACGGGTTGAGGTTCACTATCTCACGTTACTCACGCGTCACCCTAGCCTAGTCCTCAGCGCTATGTTACGACACAGGTCATTGTTTTGACAGTCCACACACCTACTATGAGCAAGCAGACTGGCAAACTGGCTAGCGCCGCTCGTGGTTATTGATTGATCATTTAATGGCAGGGCGTATTGGAAAAAGCGGTGTAAAATCCAAAAACAGCAATGGCTATTGAGTTAAATTTGGTGGCACTCTTTTGTATTCAGGTCATGCTCATGCTGTACTTGCTCGAAAATGTACAACAAAACAAAACCGTTTTTCTAAAAGCCATGGCCAAATATTTTGAATTGCAGTTGAGAAAATAAAACGCTGCATTAATTTTGACAAAATGCCACGTTATCATATAATGTGATAATGTAATATGATTAGGTTATCTGGTGGTTGGAATTTAATGAATGTAAAAAAAAATAACAAACAAATGGACAAACAAACAAACAATAGGAAAACAATAAAATACCCCAGCTGGACACCGGTTCACCATTCAGAGGCTTAGTAAGTACAGAAGTGCTGTTCCGT
Organism: Molva macrophthalma; assembly: GCA_027123675.1. NCBI lineage: Eukaryota > Metazoa > Chordata > Actinopteri > Gadiformes > Lotidae > Molva > Molva macrophthalma. Next base: position 7,023,944 of record JAOPJO010000008.1, on the reverse strand, counting down.
AGTGTAACTGAGAGAAGGGGCAGGCCGAGACATTCAATATTTGTTCTACTGAGCTAAAACATTCTAACAAGTCACCACAGCATTCTTCAGGAATAGACAAGCTTAGCTTCATATCTCAATATTACGGCAATCCCAATCTCAGATCCAGCATTCCTACTCTGTTATAGCCAGCGCGTTCTCCAACCCAGGGCGTTCTCCAACCCAGGGTGTTCTCCAACCCAGGGTGTTCTCCAACCCAGGGTGTTCTCCAACCCAGGGCGTTGGAGAACCCAGGGCGTTGCAGAACCCAGGGCGTTGGAGAATCTAGGGCACGCGTTCCACAACGGGCACTCAAGGCCATTCACACTGGCATGCGGAGCAATTCAAAATATACATCTTCTTTTTAAGTTGTTTTTTTTTTCTTGTGACTTGAATCAAGTCACAAGAAGAATTTCAAAGATGAGGCGGATAGAGTTGAATCATTCAAGAAGGCCGTGACCCAGTACGATAAGCAAAGCAGTGGGTTTACAACCCTATATGCTGTCAAAAGTCAAGCTACAGAAGGCAGCTATAAAGTCACGTATTGCATTGCTAAACACGGGAAGCCATTCTCGCATGGAGAACATGTAAGGTGACTTTCCTCAGTAGTTCGGAGGTTATATTTGATGGGTTACCAAAAAAAGACACAATCATCTCCAGGATTAAAGCCATTTCTGCGAGAACTGTAGAAAGGCACATGACTGAAAGGGCTGAAAACACAAATGACCAGCAAACTCTTGCACTGAAAGGTGCATCGGTGTTCAGCGTAGCTCTCGACGAGTGTGGATATAAATTATATTCCTCATCTAGCGGTGGTTGCAAGTTACTGCGACAATGCGTTTTGAGGTGAGAGGGGTTGATATCAAGAATATATTTGCTGTTACAACTGACAGAGCCCCCCTGATGGTAGGAAAGCAGACGGGATTTGTTAATCAGAAGATATTTTGGCATTGGCACTATAGACGTGGAGACGAGCAGCATCAGTAATGTAATAAATAAATAATTGTCTGTGATTTGAATTGTTTTTACATTGTAAAGTGGCACGGGACATCCAAAAGGTTGCCGACACCTGCTCCAACCTACACACCAGAATAGGCAGTTTGCAATATAACTCAAAGCTACGCATATGAGCGTTCCCTGGCACAGTGCCCCCTGTCGACTGGTGGAAGGGAAAGGAAGAGGAATATGATAAGTTTCTGTCTGCTTAAACAAAATGGATGACATTGGTTTCATGCTCATTTTAAGGTAGTTTTACCATTAAAATGCATTTTGAGGAAGTCAAAACACCCCTGTTTTCAAAATGTTTAACTCGTCCAACTTAATTTAACATTAACTTGGCTCTAAAGTAAATTACACCATGTCAAAGAAAAAGTCGGTGTGGCAACATTTTGTTAAAAATATGGTTTCAGAAAAAGGATGTAGGCATATCATCTAAATACATTAGGCATCGATTTTTTTGGTTTGAGATGCTCCGTCAACTTTCGTGTTTAATGCTAAATAGGCTTTGAATATGAACATATCAGAATTGGCACCTTGGCACGCATCGCAGCGCTATCCATTGGGATCCATTATATTAAACACAGAGCAAGACCTAAAAACAAATCTTCCGACGTATGTTGTCGTTCTACTACGCAACACTGCAGCTTTACATTGAAACACTGACGTAACTGAGTCAGACTCTGACCAAGAGTGGATCCAAAAGCCACTGACTTTGTCAAAACAGCATTTCCGTGATAGTAGGCTACTAGGTAGAGTAGAGTGCACTGTGGCCGATTCAATTTATCTAGAAATACCGCAAATGTTTTATTTTATTTTATTTTATTTAATCGACTAGTCGATTAGTGAGAGTTGGATAAATTTCAGTCTACCATTATTTTTTGGGGGGTGACTATGGCCCTAGGGGATTGATAGAAAACGCTGCATTAACTAACAAACTAAAAATAATATCCATTCACTGAAAGAATATTAAGAAAATTAAAATCCCCATTTCCCACTAGAAATGTTATCAAAACGCATTTTAATGCCAAAACTATCTTCAAATGTTGCATTGTCAACTGAGAATAAAACAGAAAAAATATCTCATCCATTTTGTTTTAGAAGACAGAAAATCTTGAGGTTCTTTGTGGGTCATACGTTGTACTACAAGAGGAGAGGGACATTACTTCTGGGGTTCATCTCTGTACTACAAGAGAAGAGGTTGTTGGCAAGGTTTGAAAATCCATCTGGATTTTTGATGTCTGAGGTTTCAGCAGCACTTCCTGATTGCCATTGGCTGTTTGTCAGTGTTGGGGGAACAAAAGTGGTGCCCTGACTCAGCGGTTCTCCGCAGTCAGTGGTTCTTATCATCTTTTTTTGTGCTCCATGAAGCTTTGTACTCTCTGGCTCTTTGCTTCCTCGTTAACTTCTCCTGTCTTTAATTAAAAGCCTGGATGCACCAAGGATGAACCTTCCAGGTTTTTCATAATATTCAATATCTAATGCTTTGTGAACTGATGCATGTTTAGTATCTTGTGTAATTCAGTCTCAGTGTAGCCAAGTGCCTGTGTGTGTGAGCTATTTGATGGGTAAATTATGTTGTTATAAAGCTTACAGAGATGAATGCCTTCACATGTGTCTCTCTCTATGTTGGGCCTTGTATTCCATTCTGGTAGTTGTCCTTATGGAACTTAAAAAAATTATCTTAATACTAAAATAATAAATAACAAGGTCAAGACCAATTACTGTTATTGACACTGTGACCTCATGGAATGAGATATCAACACAACGTTTTACACATGTTAAGGTAGGTGTCCTCTATGTTCCTGGCAAGTTTCAAGTTCCTACCTCCTTCTGACGCGGACTTGCGATGGAAATGGAGCATTAGCGCTTAGCTTAGCATTTATAAAAATGTACACTGTGAAGTCATTTTTTGAGCTATCGACCCACAATACACACGTGTTAAGGAGGGTGGCCTCTATGTGCCCAAGTAGTTTCCAGTCCTTGACTACAATTACTCAAGTGTAATTGTGATTGATTGAAAATTGCATTTTTATTATTTGCATTTAAGTCGGCCATCTTTTACACAATCAAAAACATTTCTTGGAATTTTAATCTGACAAGTCTATAGATCATGCACATCAACACTGTGTCATTTAAAGCTTTGGTTCTGAAGCTTTGGTACATAATACATAAACCCTAGAATAACAATAGGTATCCACAGATACTCTGTGAATACCTAATAAACGCTAATCTATTATTTGTATTTCACTATTTGAGGCATTTCAGAATTGTAGGCCTATATCTTAATCAACACAAAAGTTATTTACTAATTTGGTAAATACCTTTTACCATAGAGACATTTATAGAGCGGGTTTGTCAGCAATGCCCTGTTAACGTGCAGGTGCAGACGGGGCACATTCCGCAGAGGTAGCAAGGAGCAGGGTTGTAAGTGCAGTAAACCATGTTGATAGCAGAAATGATGGTTGAAAACGAGTCAACCTCCCCAAGAAGGAAACCTCCTCTTTTAACAAGCGAGGTTAGGACGTTGTGGCTCAGGGCCATTTAATGGTTCTGGACTAGGGGTCAGTCCCAAGTGTGCTGTGGTAACTATCGTGGACTAGTACAATCATCATATCATTAATTTGATTACTACAAGTTACAAGTTAAGGAATTTGCAAAGTAATGGGCAAATTATTACAAGTTTTTTCTACCCAATTAAGGTTGATTTGTAATGGGTTAATTGCTTGTTTAATTTAATTAAATAATGAATATGTGGTAACCTTTGTTGATTGGAAGGCCCTTCAAGATGGAAGGCAAGGATACCTCCCAGAAGGAAGTACCGTAGGGGAAAGCCAGCATCTTCATCTTATAGATGTGTTATCGGTGAATGGCAATAGCAGCAGTTTAATTGAGCAACCGCTGATGCTATGTGTTGGACAACAGCAGCTGGGTCTTCACTAAGTTTTAGCTCGTCAGGGGCTGGGCCGAGATGGGCAGCTGTAGAGCTGCAGAATGTAACAAGAATTATTATTTTTAGGTATGCACCTATGTGGACAACATGCCCTTTTAAAGAAACTATAAACATCTGCTAAATGATTGCTGCACAATTGTTGCGGTAACTTTACCTGAAAAAAAAGAATTGAATGTGAAAAAGAAGACAAGCAAGATAATGCAATTGGACAATTAAAAACACAACAAACTCAATCTTGAATATAATGTTATGATAATGTTTTGTATTATTGATCTCATTGTTCTTTCCAGCCCTTCTTTTAAATGAATCATCCCATTAATGTGATTATTCAGGGTTTGAGCATGTATGATGAGCAAAAGAAGTGTAGGCAAGACATTGGCAACAGCCACTAAAGGAACTGCCAATGTTAGGATTTGGCTGTGGCCGACACGCTTGTCTGCTCGCCCAGTCATTTTGTAATTGTTTTAGCCAGTTCTCTCCCTGATTTGCAGCCAGGCAGGGCAGCTTAGTGTGTTGGCACTTGGCAGAATGGCTTGGCTGTCCATACAGTCGCCAGACATAATTCTTCAGTTTGTTTGACTGGAGTTCTGACATGAATCACCTTCAGAACCTCACTTTGGCTCGCCTTTGTGTTTTAATTGTTTTGTTATTGCACACACGTTTTTTGATCATAGCTGTCAAAACTTTCACTTAAGCCACTTGTTGCGCTGACTTGGAAGACCTTTGTGAAAGTCTTCTTCTCTTTCTGCAACTGCACAACTCCCACTGTCCGGTAGCAAAAGTCTTGCATCACTTCCTGTGTGTCATCACCGGTGAGTATGTCCTTAAGGTCTAGTCATGTTCCCATCTGATTTTATATGGGCTGGTTAAGACTGACTGTACTGCTAAAAAACATTAGAGGAGTATTTGACTTTTAAATGGGCTTATGGAGCTTTCAAAGAATAAACACTTATTGCACTTTATAGTCGGGAACCCCATTTAGCAGTCAGACGATCACCCTCACATCATAAATTTGAACATGCGTATAGGCGTATCAAAATATATACCGCAATATACCAGCACACTAGGACGTATCTTAAAATAAATCATAAACTGAAAGAACGTAGTTTATTAATCCCAGGCGGAATCTTTCGGATTCATAGCAAGTACAGGACAGTAATATTCAGGGCTTTTTTTGTACAATGACTTTTCCTTTTATTCAGAATTTAGTATAGACGACATGGGACGTTGTAATGTTGGTCAGGTCCGCTGAGGAAGCAGGACGAGGGTCTTCTGACCAGAGACTAATAAGTCCTCTGTGACATCCTGCACATACAGTTCTTACCTGCTCAGTGAGCCAGAGAAAGGATTCTCTGGTCCATTAGGGGATTCCAATACCCCTGAGAACTGGAGTATTTTGGTAGAGCTCTCTCTGTCTCTTGTTCTTTTGCCGTCTTTCTCTAGTCTCTCTCTGCTTCTATATTTTTCTCTCTCTCTCTCTTGTTCTCTCGTTCTCTCTTGCCCTCTCTGTCTGTCTGATTTATATATGCACATGTCCATACATGTGGTCCCACCATATAGGTCTATACAAGAGCCCCCTACACACAGTACTGCTTTGAGTGCACACATTTCAAACAGTATTTATTTCACAATTAACCTTTCCTTTTGGGGTAGGCTTAGGCTGAATCAAGCCAGAGGGTATTTACCATTTCTTATCTGATGTTGGAATCAGATTAATTCGGATGAATGCAGATGAAAGTAAAAAATATGGGCTGTTGTAATAATAATAACGTAATAACATAAATTGTATTCACAAGGTTAAAACATACTGCATGCAGACATGTTAATAGGAATCACGTGGACTTTTTCAGAACTGCTGGTCGTCACTGCTGCTGTAGAAGGACTCGGGACGCTCTGTTCAGTCGTTTTATTTCTTCCATCTACTTTGACGACCAGAACGAAACTACTAATTTTATCCCACAAAGTACCTTAAAACCTGATAACCCTTGATTTGTCTGGACAAGGGAACACAAAACTACTGTTTAGGTTGATGTTTTTCCTCTGTCGCTGTTCCACTGCAAAAATGTCTGCTGCAGAGTAGTTGTGTCTTTTGTAAGACAGAAATTCCTGGTTATGGCCTGTATGTCTACTCCTAAGCTTGTTTTAAACATAGGTCTCTGGTCTAGTGGACAACATTTTCATCTGGGTTTTATTTCAGAGAGAGTGTGTTAATTACCACGGTCTTTCAAGTGAGTGAATCATCTGGTGTTATTTGTGGCGATAGAAACAGCAGGAATCTCTTTCCATCTCTGTCCTCTGCATTTCAAGTTGTTTTTAGTGCAGAGGGCACTAGAACCGCTAAATAATGAGCCAAGGAAGTGATCTCCATCTTGTTTTCCGACCAACTGCATCAGAGCAGGTGGTGCACTCGTTGGTTACCAAACAAAGTAGAAAATAGACCTCAGGAAGTTCTGCTTCTAGTGCTAAACCCAGGACTCTGGGTGTGCCCTATTGTTAACTGGACATTAGCCGCTATTGTTTACTGGATTTAAGCTGCAATTGTTTACTGGATCTAAGCCGCAGTCCACAGGAAATCCCGAGGATAACACTGGGCCTGGTAGCCAAGGTCACGAAGGACCCGCCTTTGCCTTTTTGTTAGAACCAGACCCCCTGCTGCTAACCGTTAGCAGCAGGGAAACTCTGTATTGGCAAGAACTGCTGAACCCGTTATGATATAGCTTACAGTTTAAAATGTCTGTTTGTGTTCAGTAAAACAGATTCAGTGTCAATACAATACAATATATAATATATAATGCATTATACAATAATGCTGTCTTTTCATTATAATACTACAAAAATGATGGGTGGTGATTAAAATGTAAACAAAAAGCTGTGCATTCCTAACTATCAATTTATTTATTGTTTTGAGAATGTGATCGTGTAAAGTGTCTTATCAGCACCTCAAGGTCAAACCGAGTGAAAGAACTGCATAGAGAGAAAATAAGAGAGAGCGAGGAAATCCAAATTCTTGCTGGGATAATAAGGATTATATTCAGTCATGCCTGCTGGCTTAAGCCCCTGGGTTACCTGATGAGCCATACCTGAGCAGTAGACTGTGCAAAAGGAAGCCGTGTCATTTGTGTGTACACACGCACAATCTCCCTCCTTTGCATCTCTCTCATGCCCTCCTCCCTGCACAAGAGCATTGGGTTTCTTCAAGGTACACGAGCCACTAAAGTTCACTTTTGATTCCAATGGCACTTGCCTGACGTGTCTTAGATCAACATGCCTGTCATTGTGAACTACCTAGCGGAGGAAGAGGATTTACAGTCTAGTCACTTTTAATAGGGCACCGGCCACGTCTGTTTTCAGCCTCGGAACCAGTAGCAAAGGAAGGTCAGGGTTCGTTTTCTGCAGAGCAAGTACTTGAATGAGTCTGTTAAGAGTGCAGCTTAAACATGGCCATGTCCCATGTCTCCCCTAAACCCAGCGGTGGAGAATCTACGATTGGTTGGCGGATTGAACTGAAAAAAATAATTCCCTGTTAATACCTCTGTATGGGGTTATAGTCTGTGACACGCAGGGTTGAGGACGCAGATATGTTCCCATTGTTTCTGGATATACACTTGAGCGTCGTCATGCGTAACAGGCATCCTGTCTGTGTTCTATATCTGTAGGCACCGGGATCCCTATGCTAGTCTGGTCCCTGTGCTTCTGCAGGGGAGCCTGATGAGCAGTTTGTGCTGATGGTCTCGAAAGGGCTTTTCTTATGGTTTATTTTGGGAGTCAGAAATAATCTGACTCATCATTTTGTGTATAGTCAACATGAGCCACTATTAAAACTGGGTGAGAAATGCATGCTTCGTGCTCCTGGGAAATGGAAATGTCAGTTTTGTTTTTCTTAATTTGACTGTCTTTGTAAGGGATCCTTTATGTAAGATGATTCCATGAGTGACTGTTTAGGATACAGTATTTTGAGTTGTCCACCTTATGTTTTCTTATAAGAAGGTGTACTCTTGCTATATATACTAGCCATAGAAAATATTTCCCTACTTAATAATCCATTGCAGAAATGTTGTTTGGTTGTGCTGTTTGATCTACAGTATATTATTTATGCAGTACTGTACTTAATTATTTACATTTTGTATGCCATACACTTCAGTACTGTAGGTTAATTGAGACTAGAATAGGGTGAAAGGCAAAATAAATAGCACATTTATATGCACCATTTGCAGTAGATATTCTATTTCACCTTGTGGAATAGATTAGTGATCAAATTAAAAAAGAAAATGCTCATTCTCTTCCGGTCTGAAAATGTTTACTTTCTAATGCATGAAATAGCAGACATATCTGAACGCCTTCCGGTAATTAAGATGAAAGGCTCTGTCCTTGAATAAACACCTAAGTCTTACTTATTGAGGCTACTTCTAATTACTCATAACCCAAAATAACACAAGCAACAGCCCCCTACCACACTAATGCCAAAAGTATTGAGTTTGACCAACGCTAATCCGAGGAATTTAATAACCAGTCTACTTAATGGAACATTTTGGAAGTCCAGGGGCTAGATTCTAGTTATACAAGAATATCAGAAGTGGAGACACTACATTGTGTAAGCAGTATGTTTGCTTAACGCATTAATAAAGTGTCACTGTCTAAACTTTTTTTGACCATAATTGGCGACGGCGACGACAAACAGTTGCTGGGCGGAGGTTTTGTAAGATAAACATCCAGGGTGAGGAAACTCTATAGGAAAATAAAAAGGCAGAACAATATGTCAATACATCAAACCAAGCAGCTGTAATTGTTCTGGGCTTGGAGGGATGTCACATCGTGCTGTGTGCTCTATTTCATCATTCTTTAATATTCAAGCCTCTGCGAAAGGTTCTACGCTTTTAATACTGCCAATAAAACTTTGACTGCAGTGACAATTAAAACATGTCCAACTAAGCAGAAGAGCAGATTTAGAGTTTCACATCTGTCGGATGTTTGCTAACAATGGGGGTAATTGGGTTAACATTTGGGACTTTCCATGAGAAGGATTAGCCTTCATAAATGGAAAAACCTAAAAACAACAATTCCGTTGCGTAATACTTTGTTGTTTGAGCAGAATAATCCCGACTGCCCCAGTAATTTCCTTGCAGGACCCATGTTTTAGGCCACCTCTGTTCAGCAAG
>JAOPJO010000008.1:6951330-6966405 GCA_027123675.1 Molva macrophthalma | reverse complement strand
TGTGTGTGTGTGTGTGTGTGTGCGTGTGTGTGCGTGTGTGTGTGTGTGTGTGTGTGTGTGTGTGTGTGTGTGTGTGTTTGTGTGTGTACACACACATTATAACGTAGTCTTGAGATGTGGAGAACAACGAGATGACAGAGCACTGTGATACTGAGAAGGCAAAAATTATAGTCTTATGTTTTTTATTTAATAAAGTCTAATGTTGTTTTATTTAACAATCAATGTATGCTACTTATACTAGTGGTAGTCCTCATATTAATAATAATGTGTATTCATTATTTAATGTCAACAACATAGTACACATGTTATTAATATATCGAAAATAATATTAGCTTCATAAAATGAAAGGTAAAATCATTAAAGAGACATAAAAAAAGGCAAACAATTATAACAAGCTTAAACAACCATGAAACAAGTCTAATAAACAAACAGTAATAATAATTACACAACATAAAGCAGGAAAAATTGTTTGAACAGTTTGAACATGGTCCCAGTAAACCACAGGATGTTTCTATATGAAATGGGAGTTTTCTAGGCCACAGTAGCAGCTTAGCAGCTTAGTTCTCCTAATGATCACCTCCCCATATCTCCTCAGGTAACAAGTCCACAGGGAATCCACACATCTGGCTTCATATTTCACAATATTAGATTGGAGAAATACACATTTGTACATTTCCCAACAGGAAACAGGAGGTTAGCACGTTTCGTGATCTCAAAGGACACAACGCTGGAAGTCAATCCCGTCAATTTCCTATTTGGTTAAAACAGACAGACAGTTCTTAAACAGAAGTTTTCTGTTGTGCTCTAGCATAAGCAGAGGTGGGAGAGTGCTACAGCTGAAAATAGTCTCACATATTGGGAGAGTTGTCTTCAGAAATAAGGGCGAACCATAAGCCAAGTATTTAGTACTTACAGTAAACCTGACTTTTCAGTGACTTTCTTCCGTGACTTGCTGTCAGAGAGGAAAGTGTTGGGCGCTGAAACGAGGGTGAGCATGGAGGCTTCAGAGTGGGGTACATGGGGAGATTTATGGGCTGAGTGGTAGATCACCGCTCAGTGTCGTAGATCACACACTTCACATGCACGATAAAACAGAGCTGGTTAGGGGCTGCTCATCGAGTTTAAATGGCGCGATGTAACTACCACTAAAAATACCAGCCTGTGATGTCACATGTTTTTATTTGCTTTATTTTTTTTAAATTACCCACAGATGATTCATTTGTTTATTTGATGATTTAAAAAAAAAAAAATGTACATGATGTAGCTGGCAAAAAAGTTGAATTAATCACAGATGTTTAAGAAACATATCAGTTTATTGAAATAATTTCTACATAAATGTTAACTAATCCAAGAATGCAGCAAACCTAAACTTTTGTTGGGAAAGGTCGGCATGTGAGTATTTCTAATAGCGTAAGAAGTCGAAATAGTTGTAATGTTTTGCTGTTATAATTGGATGTGATAAATGCCAATTTACACATGCTGTGCATTTATGCTTAACACCTATTTAAATATATATATTGTGTTTTATATAAATAATTTTAGTCGCACATACTTTGATTGGCAAATCCATCATTAGCAGCTAACAACATTAAAAACACTTTAGGACACCTTGAAAATAGTCTCATTCCAAACAACAAATATTGTTTATTTTACTAAAACATTATCTTTTTCTTTACCAATAGACTACCATCAATGCTATATATTTGATGGAAGTAAGGTATGGTTGCAGTTTTATTGCTGTTCATGGGCCTTAATTCATACAGCTACATATACCTATTTTAAAGGTCTATCTTCTGGATCAAGCTATTTTAGGTCTAAACATCAGCATAAACTTAGCTTAACCGAAGTTCAACTACAAAACTTCACAGATTTGTACAATGAGAGGCCTTTTTGACCAACCAAATTGCATTGGTGATACACGTTTGCCCCACTTGGCACCCTTATAACCTGAGTGGTCATTGTAAGCATACATGTCTAGCACACAATCACCGCTAGCACACCCTAACCAAGCAGACACTCACCGCTAGCAGGCACTCACCTTTACTATACGCTCATCGTTAGCACACATGGCTAGTGCACCCTGATTGCTAGCACACTTAGTGCTAGCACATGCTCACTGCTAGCACATTCAGCGCTAGCAGATACTCATTGCATGAGTACACTCACTGCTAGCACACACCCACTGCTAGCACACACTCATGCTACACACAGCCAAAGTCCCCACGGCAGTCAAGTCAGTGTTTTCATTAATTACCTACTCCATTTTTCACCGCAAAACTGTTCACAAGATGGGGAGATGTGGCGCTTGAGAGAGATTAGCTCGCTAAAGAAGGCCCAGGGAGGGAGGGATGAGGAAAATGAACAGAGAGGGAGTGAGAGAGAAATGGAAAGGAAAGTGAGAGAAAATGTAACGACAAGAGACAGCTGGGATAGGACGGAGGAGAAGAGGAATGATATAGGAGGGAGTAGGTGAAGCAAGAAGAGAGGAAGGGAAGGAAGTTAACTGAAGATACCAGGAGGAATGGACAGAGGAGGAAAGGTCAGTTAGGACAGAGGCGAGATAAGAAAGGAACGAAATGAGGAATGACAGAGCAGAGAAGGGGTCGGACAGAGGAGGGAAGGAAAGATATAAGGTAGGACACTAGGAAAAATAGAGCAGACGAGGCGAAGGAAGGATAGCGAAGGTAAGGAACAAGGGGAAAATGAAACTAATGTAGAAGAGAGGCAGCAAAGGAAGGAAGGAGCAATTAAGGACAGGTAGGAATGAAGAGCCCAGGAAGGTAGGACATAGGAAGTGAGGTCAGATAGGAAACAGAGGAAGTGAGGGAGGACAGTGTGACATGTTTCCTGCGGGGCGGGGTGGTGGGGTGGCGTGTAAGGGGCTTCTCAGCGCCTGCTCCCGCTCTAATTATTCCAATTATCATGGCACGCTATGAAAACGTGATTAATAACACAGAGGATATTGTTGTGGCAATTAGCCATATGGCGTTGGGACGCGCCTCTGTCACCGTGCTGCCATTAGCATGTACTTATGTCTGTCAGGCGCGAGCTGCCGTGACACGCTCAGGTTCTGCTCACCTTGCACTCCCCACCGAGACTCACACACACACACACACACACACACAGATGCATGCACGCACGCACGCACACACACACACTTCTGTGGGTGTGTATACATATGCGTATGTGTGTGTGTGTGTGTGTGTATGTATGCATGTGTCTGTGAGTGTGTGTGTGTGTGTGTGTGTGTGTGTTTATATGTGTGTATGTGTGTGTGTGCAAAAGTATATATGAGTGAGCGTGTGCGTGAAGTGTGTATTGCATAAGTGTGTGAGTGTGTGTGTGTGTGTGTGTTTGCGTGTGTGGGTGTTTTTTTTTCCTGCAAGTGTCTTGCCTGAATGCTTCCTGCAGCTTGCGGTCGGACTGGAGACAAAATGTCAGCCACTGTCTGGCACCTATCATCACATGCACACGGACACACACCCAGACACACACACACACACACACACACACACACACACACACACACACACACACACACACACAGGCTTATCAGGCTTATCACATCAGGCAACTTAGTCAGGGCCAGTCAAATGCATGTGTTTGACTTTTAAGTTATGAGTTGGCAGTGGTGGTGGAGTTGTTCTGGTGGTGGTGGTGGAGGAGGTTTCCTAGTGGTGGTGGAGTTGTCCTGGTGGTGGTGGTAGAGGAGGTTTCCTAGTGGTGGTGGAGTTGTTCTGGTGGTGGTGGTGGCGGTTCAGTTCTCATGGTTGTGGTGGTGGTGGAGTTGTTCTGGTGGTGTTGATGGTGGTGGAGGAGGTTCCCTAATGGTGGTGGAGTTGTTCTGGTGATGGTAGATTTGTTATGGTGGTGCTGGTGGCGGTGCAGTTGTTATGGCTGTGGTGGTGGTGGTGGATTTGTTATGGTGGTGGTGAGGGTGGTGGTGCAGTTGTTATGGTGGTGGTGGAGGTGGTGGTGGTGGAGTTGTTATGGTGGTGATGATGGTGGCGGTGCAGTTGTTATGGTGGTGGTAGTGGTGGTGGTGGAGTAGTTCATCATGGCGAGTAGCTTGTTAGCTCTCGTTATTTTCTCCAGATGGAAATAAAAATGCATGAAGTGTGATGAGGAGGAGCTCACACACTTAAGAGGAAGAAACAAAAGAGCGAGGGAGAGAGAGGGGGGAGAGAGAGAGAGAGAATAGGGAGAGATTGAGGGATAAGGGAGACAGAGAGGGAGGGAGTGAGGAGAGAGCAGCCGGGGAGGTAGGAAAAGAGTGGAGTTGGAAGAGATAGAGGGCAAGAACGAATAGGAAATTAGATAGAATAGATTTTGGAGAGAGAGAGAGAGAGAGAGAGAGAGAGAGCGGGAGAGAGAGCGAGAGCAGGTAGAGTGGAGGGGGGGAGGGAGAATGGGGAGCATATACAGTGAGGAGGGGGGAGCGGTTGGAGTGAGAGGGAAAGTAGAGGTAGAGAGATGGTAGAGAGAGAGCATGTAAGAGTGAGAGAAAGTGAGAGAGCAGGTTTAGACAGCGATGGGGAGGGAGAGGTATACAGAGGAGAGAGAGATCTGGTAGAGAGAGAGAGGTGTAGAGACAGGCAGAGAGAGAGAGCAGGTGTATTGCGGTGCTGGGCTCGTACCAAAGGACCGTTGAGAGGGGATCTTGAGAGAAGTGGCGTCCGCTTAGTGCTGGTGGCGTGAACAAGAACACCTTGCCAGCCCTCTGAACTACTCAGAAAGCACAATTTTCTTATTATGCTCCTCCGGTACACTCTGAGACCTGACAGGAGCGGGGCTCCAAACGCCCTCCAGCCTCCGATTAATGTCCAAAGACCAGAGAGATACAGACCCCGTAGTGAACGAGTCTTGTTGAGTTGCGTTATCAAAGAAAACATGTTCTGTAAAATATCTTTTTAGCAATAAGTATGCCTAAATATACCAGTAAGGAACTAAAATAAAATGTCGAACCCACTGTTTAGATTAAAATTCCTTTACTGTCAGTGCAGAGCGCATTTGAGTGGCAATCCTATTAGTGCGTTCACACCTATCAAACAGCATAATATAAATAAAGTTAAAACTAGACTAATTTAAGGAGCTAATATATAAATAGAATGCATGTTTTTGCTGTAGCCTAAAAAAAACAGCAAGATAGAAAAAAACAACCTAAAAAACAGCAAGATAGAAAACAAAACAATACGATAGCAGCCGAGACATTGAATTTCTTGATATTGAACATTTCCTGAAATTGAATTGCATTGCAGTGGCCTTATATACAAGGAGTGCAGTTAGGACTACACACCTACAGTGTAGGTTCTGTAAGCTGCAGTACACACAGTCACATAGTCACACAGGTCCCAGGTCAGTATCAGCGTTTGGCAATGTTCGGTTTCCATATGGCTGTGGAGCACAAGCAGTTCTGAAGGCTGTTTGTCCGTGATTTGATGGACCTGTAGCGTCTACCAGAGGGCAGCAGGTCCAACAGATGATGTCCAGGGTGGGATGGGTGCTTCAGTATGTTTGCCGCTCTACTGATGAGGCAGCGAGAGCTGGATAAGTCCTCCAAAAGAGGGCATTAAGAATCAGGAATGCATTAACCATCATTATACAGACTATACTTAACAATATCAACAGACCAGTGATGTGGCTATAGGTACTGTATATTAATAAATATGAAAGTAATGCTTAACACTGTTAGATAATAAGTAAGATATAAGATAATACAATGAAAATATTGTAAAATATTTGTAAAATATTTCTTAATTGTAAAATGAAATATGACGAGGTCCTGGTGCCACCTATACTAAGAATGTTCACGGTAAGACACTTTGGATACAAGCGCAAACATCAGTGCATAAAATCGAATGCAATTTTAATGTTGAAATTCTAAACTTCCCAGGCAGCCTCACTGCATAACTATCCCTGTCTTGTCAAAAGAACCCCAAACTTTGTTTTTCAACACGGAACCAGCTACCTGAAATCAGCGCCTGCTTCATGAGAGTGCACGTGAAGAGGACGAGACGGGAAGCCGTACCTGACGAGAGCACGGACGCTTGCACTCGCTTGCCGACGGTGGAGTATTATTGGCTGTGGAGAGGGGTTTGGGGACTGTTCATAGGGGTAATTAAAACAGCCAGATAGATGCAGTAATTGAATGAAAAATGTGGATGGGGGCAACATCTGCGCCATCCACATAAATCAGCAGAACAAGAGGCTCCGGAAGCCATCACCCCTGGCTCAGAGGAGTCAGAGAGGCTGTCAGGAGCTTCTCAGGGCCGCTGGCGTGCGGCACGCTGGCGCACATTAGGCCCGCCACTTCAATTCTCTGTTCACCACGAAACGCTGCGATGGAAAATTATTTAAATGCAATAAAACGCCAAACGCGTGACCTGGATGTGAGCAGCTTATTCCCGAAACGACCCTTAACCCTCCCAAGCTTTGACTGGAATTGATGAAGATATATTTACCTATCTATTTTTAAAATGTTAAGAATTATGACAATCAAGGACATTGATAGTTTGGCATTTTTATGAACTTAAGAAACACACGCTTTTGACTGAGGTCATTCTTTCATCAGAATTCAGTCCATTCAGGCCTGTAACCTTTTGACCTGGACCGGACAGGCAGAATGTGAAGATGGGACAGCTTCCGCTTTTTATTATACATTAAAGCAAATAAAGGTTCTTGATATTTGGATAAAGTGCTTAGTTCGACAGGCAAAGTTCATCAAATCTTGAATGCTAGGAGTAGGATAAAATAAATAGGTAAAATATGTGAAATATAAGAATTAGAAATGGGTGTTGTCGAATTCACTCTACAGTAGGGTCTTCCAAGGTGTTAAACGTACAGCAGAGTTGGAGTGTAGCTTTGGTGCCAATGGTAGCAAATGGTTGTAACTGTTTTCACATTATTGTTATTCTGTCAAGTTCAGCTTTATTTATGTTGCGTAATATATCGGCCAGCAGGGCCAAAGTGCTTCACACATCCAAACACTTTTAAAGGTTAAAAGGCAACAACAGTGCAGTATAACTTAAGAACAATTGAGGAAACAATGGCCAATTAAAAAAAAAGAAGAAATACAGTTTGGATTATTATGTTTTGAGATACTGAGAATGTGCTTAGATGGACCCATGTGAACAAAAGCAAAGTGCAAAATTCCCATCTGCCAAACACACCGCAAACTTTCGTCCGATGTACACAATCTCGCACAAGAAGCATCGCTGCAACCTTGCTGCGAATCACATTCGCATCAGCTTCCGTTGGCACCCACTTCAAATTAAACGATACAAAGGTCGTTTTATTTCCTGTGTTCTTTCTCATTTTGTTTATTCGACTGTGTTGTCTCTTGTGTTATGTTGCAGGTGCATCATGTACAAAAAACTCCAGTGCTAACCACAAACTGTCGAGACGAAACTAACGGTTCTTCTGCTAAATTCACCATCAATGTTCTGTACTGGACCAGAGAGGCACCGTGTAAAAGGAGCACAGAGATGTGATCATGGGTCTTTGTTGTATTTTCAGTTTCCCTCTGGGGCTACTGTGTTTGAATCCCAGTATAAAGACATCACGTTTGATCCCCAATGTCTTCAGTCTAACTGGGTTCTACTTATTAAACTTACAGATTCTCATTGACGGTGGTAAAAAAGAGAGTGAGTTATTATGTAAGTGCACTCAAAAGATTGTGCACTTTACTTATAATTAGTACACTATAGGTTCATTCTCTGTGTTTTAATTCTACAATACTCTGTTTTAAACCCACTATACTCCGTGTTTTAAAACCCTATACTCTGTGTTTTAAATCCACTATACTTTGTGTTTTAAAACCCTATACTCTGTGTTTTAAATCCACTATACTGTTTGTTTTACATCCACTATATTCTGTTTTAAATCCACAATAGTCTATGTTTTAAATCCACTATACTTTGTTTTAAATCCACTATACTCTGTGCTTTCAATCCACTTTACTCTGTATGAATCCACTATACTCTGTTTGAAATCCACTATAGTCTGTGTTTGAAACCCCTTTTTCTCTGTTTTGAGTCCACTATTCTCGGTTTTGAATCCACTATACTGTTTTAAATCTACTATACTCTGTTTTAAATCTACTATACTCTGTGTTTGAATCCACTTTACTCAGTTTTAAATCTACTATACTCTGTGTTTGAATCCACTTTACTCTGTTTTAAATCTACTATACTATACTACTATACTCTGTGTTGGTTTTCAGGTCCTCTGGGAGCCAGATGAGGGTCAGGGGAGTGAAGTCCCAGAATTCCGTGCTCTGTGGGTAGTCGTGATCCTGCCTATAATTATTCAATCATCTAATAACACGATTGGTCACAGCGAACAACGCCACACACTGACACCAGATGGTACTCTCTGCAGTTAACCCCCCCCCCCCACACACACTCACTCTCTCTCTCACTCTATATATATCTCTATGTGACTCTCTATCTCTACATGTGTATCTCACTCTATCTATCTCTCTCTCTCTTCCCTCTCTGTATCTTTATGACTTTTTCTTTCTCTCTATGGGTATATCTAAATCACTCTGCCATGTGCTCTCACACTATGTGCATCTTGATGTTATTCTCTCTCTCTCTTTCTCTCTCAATGCGTGCATCTCTATTTTACGCTGCTGCTGCTGCTGCTACTGCTCTCTCTCTCTCTCTCTCTCTCTCTCTCTCTCTCTCTCTCTCTGTATCCTTATGTCTCACTTCCCCACACCATAGAGCTCTGTATCTTTATTCAGTGGCTTTATATTGCAGCCTTATATTCGATTTTACTGCAACTTTTATTCATTTTTGTTATAATGCTACCATCTTCATCGCCAGGAGTCACCAACGATTATTTTAGGATACTTTTTTTGTGAGGAGACATCTGAATATATCCTGCAAAATCTTCAGAAAAACTATTTCCCTGTAAATGTTTGGGTTTCATAGCACCCAACAGCTTTAGGTTGATCTGTGACAGATCTGGCTCACAGGAGGTCTCTGTCGTCAGTGAGGGGTAGGACAAAGAAGAAGAAGAAGAAGATGATGATGATGATGATGAGGAAGATGGTTGGAGGCAGAGTCCTGAGGGCTGCCCCAGGGTATGAGAAGAGTGTCAGAAGAGGTTTGCTCAAGATCAGATGTGCGGTAGTACTTGCGGTGTACTTTATGTGTGTCTGTCTTTTTGTATAAATATGAGTGTGTGTGTGTGTGTGTTAGTGTGTATTTTTAGGTGTGTATGTGTATGTCTTTGTGTATGCATATGTGTGTGGGTGTTAGTGTGTGTGTATGTGTGTCTATCTTTGTGTATGCATATGTGTGTGTGTTTGTTTGCGTGTGTGTGTAAGGTGTGTGTGTTTGTGTGTGTGTATGTGTGTCTGTCTTTGTGTATGCATCTGTGTGTGTGTGTGTGTGTGTGTGTGTGTGTGTGTGTGCGTGTATGTGTGTCTGCATATGTGTGTGTTTTTGTGTTTGAATACGCAAGGCCTTCCATTCCATTAGCTTACTTTTCAGTATTTAGTTTGCATTAAAAGTCCCCTCACTCTCACGGGGCTATATCTTTGTTATTCCAAGTACAAGTTTATTAATCACCCCCACTTAGGAACAACAAGCCTATCAGATTGTGCTCGACATAAAAAAACACTTAATGGCAGATAAGAGCCATCTTATTCTTTCAAGACAAAGCACTGGGACGGCCATTCATCATCAACATTAATTGGATAGTCAGGAAACTTTGTTGTCGTGAAAAACGCCAAATAAATAATCGCTAGGTGAAACTCGTAGAAAAACTCATTTTGCATCTTGTTGATCATAAATCCTGAAATAATGACATCCTTAGCCACAAATGACTAAACAAGGGACCGCTCAGTCACGGCTGGCTTCTCCTGATGTCTGCCTAACAGATGTTAATATTCCTCCCATAATTGAGGAGGAGGAGGTGGTGGGAAGGAGGAGGAGGAGGAGGAGTGAGGTGGAGGTGGGAGAGATGAGAGGCAAAGTGCTCTTGTTCGATCATGTCAAACAAACAAACATGTCAAAATGAATGTGCACATGAATACGATGGTAGATGATAAAATAATGGTGCTGAGTGTGACTTCATCCCGAGATACACCACTCAATGCATCCCACATTGATTTGACATGACAAGTTCACCTGTCGCCTATCTTTAAAGATGATGTCCTTTGATTAGAGACCTGTTGGGGCCAGGATAGTGTCCACAACGGGATTGTGGTTACGGTGTTCCACTACCAGCCAAAATATACTGGGTTCAAGTCCCAAATGTCCTCACTCTGTCTGTAGGCAAGCCTTAAGCAAGATGCCACAACCCATACTTGCCTCAAAAGACATGTATGTGAATTCAGGGGGGAAAAAAACACTTTGGATGGAAGCATCTTGATTAACGGTAGTTACGGTAGTAATATGTGGACATCAAGTGAACCTACCTGTGCAACTGTGTGTTTACTATGTTCACCTTGAGGTTCTTGTTTTGATCTTATCAGCGATAGAGAGCACACAAGGTCCCGTCCCGTCTAATACCACATTTGGAAAAGACAATCAAAACAGTGTTGTCTAATTTGATCAGACAATATCTCTCGTCTTCATCAAAGCAATTTGTCACTTTTCATATCTTGGTTGTGATCAACCGAGTGCAACGTTTTGGGCTAAATAAAACACGGATAATGTAATGGATCACACAGTAACTATCGTGTTGTTGGTTTTACCCCCACTTCTCTTGCGTGTTTTGTACGTGTGTTAGCTAAAAAAAAAACAAATCAACTGCAGTAATCATCGCTGGGCTGTTAATCAGAACAATGTTTTGTGTCGTTGTCAAATCTTTTTATTTCTTTTGTTTCCTTTTTTTTTTTTTTTTTTACTGTTTTGCTTTTATCCCAAGGTTTTTATGATTGCTGTAATAATTAGAGAAGGTAGATCGTTGGCGCCTGTTAGGAGAAGGGCTGTTTTATGGCCAGAAATATATCACAAATATTTATCATGCTTCACAATATTGCTGAGATTGCAGAGAGAGGAAAAATAAAGGAGAAACTCTAAAGACCAAAGTGAAAACACATTAAATTGGGATTGTGCATCAAAACGTATTGGTTTAAGGGAAACAGCTATTTCTGTGTGGTAGTTATAGCTTAGCAACATTTTGTCATATTTGTAAAGAATCGAGACAGGTGCGTGGATCCTGGAGGAGAAATAATTATCTCAGGGCTAAAGGTTAGATGGCACTAATTTAATCAAAGCCACTTCTGGAACTTACTTTAACAAGCAGCACTTAATTCAGCATTCATCTGGGTAATGACATTCGGGAAAACAACGGCATAATTAGCCACGTTAAAACCGCCAATCGGCACGGTGGGAAAGACGCTGCATGTCTCAACAGTCACAACATATGGGTTTCCATTAAGATCCAAAAGAAAATTACAACTATTTATCCATCTACTGTATCTTTCAATACATCCATCTGGTTTTATACCTGTCTGTCTATTCATCTATCAGCAGCTTTCTTTTTCTCTCTTTGTCTCAGTGCATTTGATTGTGGATTAAGATAAACAGTGTCACCCTCGAGGTATATTTTCAGCTGATGCATGGAGCCATTGTGAGACGTCCTTCATGATGGTCAGTCCGGGAGGCTTGAATTGAACATCATTCAGCTCACAAGTCATATGTTGAAAATCTTGTGACATTCAATGAAACAAGGTGATAAGCACATATGGAGTCACTAGGGTGTTCGACCCCCAGCTGAAAGGTTCTTGGCTTGGGACCCCATCGTCCCCAGTCTACCTGTAGGAACGACATTGACTTTCATGACATTCAATTCAATATATAGATCGCCCAGGATAAAAGTCTCCTAAATAACCAAATTGTAAATAGCCTTACATTACAGCCATGTCATAAAAATAAAGACTACTAGTGTGGTGATATTGGCCCAACAAGAAGTGCTTGTTCTGTTGGGCCATGGGTCATGCTTTGTTCTGGATTAAAGGTGCTTTGGATAATATTTAAGGTTATCATTATGTCATTTGTTAGAAATGGCCTAACCATCCATCAGCTATAAGTGAGTGAAATGTCTGCTTGAAGTTGAATACGCCTATGACGCTATTCCGCGTATGAGAGTATTTCGATTTTAGACTGCTCCCGGATCAGATTGGACCAACCAGGGGCCTCAAATGCAACACTACTCAATGGCGGAGAAGCGTAGCAGGGGAGAGGGAGAGGACGTTTTTTGGGTTGTTTACAACTCTCAAGTCTTAACTTCGGCAGCTTTAAATGATTGGAAGTCGTTGGAAGGCTTTATGGCTCAACCTGCTAGTTTTTTTTATGTAGGATATATGCCTAGTAATGACTACAAGATGGATTGCTACCTACTACATGTCATTCCCTTTCTCTCTCAACCCTCTGTTGAACCCCTCCTTCAACCCACTCTCCTGTCTTCACTGTCCTGCTCATAAAGGCACATAACTGCATACATAACACAGGTTGGCCATGCGACTCTTAGCAGAGGAAATCCGCCGGTGTAACAAATGAAGCTGAACACGGAGTAGAAGGTTCAAAAAAAGAACTCCACAAACAAGCCCAACATTATTGTTTCAGCGGGGCAAGAAAACCGACGATTTTCGCCAAATGGATTTGGAAACAGTGGGCTCAGTGTGTGTCTCTGCGTGTATCTGTGTGTGTGTGTGTGTGTGTGTGTGGGTGTGTGTGTGTGTGTGAGCAAGGGGGGCTGTATGCACATTTGTGACGGCCTTGGCATGAAACACTGTCTTGTTGGTTGGAAAAGGAAAAGACGTTCGCAAGCGGAATCCTGCCAGTCTAACCCCCCCATCACCACCACCCACCCCTCTCCTCAAAGCCTCCCTCCCGTTACGCCTCACCTTAGAGCTTTGCCGTTGGGCCGATGTTTCCTCCGTCACCCATTAATCCCTGTGTGTCGGACCCTAGCCAGGTAATTAGAGTTTAAAAATATTTCATCCTATTCTGTCCTGCCTCCCCCTCCATCCACCCCAACACCACCCACCTAAAATAGAGACAAATAGAAACAAAGGCAAACACAGGTTCGAGCGAACGACAAAGAGATGCTTTCTGTTCGCTCCGTTATCGCTGGTGAAAACGCCCGCCTTTGTTTTCCGAACAGAGCAAGGTGTCTGAAACCGCCCAAAAAAAAGAACCTCTGTTATTTCATGTTTAAATGTTTCCGTCACGCTCCAGTTTCTACAGCCAGGTTTGGAAAGTTGATGTTTTTTGGGGGTAAGAGGAAAAAGGACAAGAAGAGCAGGAAAAATAAAAGCTTTTCTTGTACTCGGTAACTGAACCGTTTCAGCTTCCAGAGAGCTTGCTAATGAAAATAAATATTAGGACAAATTATTTAATTGTATTGCAAGCAGCGCACAGATGACTCCAATGTTCTCAAAATAGTCATGAGGCTATATTAACACTTTTATTAAATTAAACAGTTAAACAACATCTCAGAGTATTCAGACAAACTAACAAAGCATTCTGCTGTTTGAGGGATAACATCTGACCCTTCTGTGAACTTGAAACAAGCCAACCAGTACAGTGGGGTTGCTTGAGACAAAGAGCTGGACTGTGTGGATGATGGCTGCTGAACCTCAGTAAAGGTGACAGGGAACACTGAGAAACAGATAGCAGTACTTGATCCATGTTAATGAATACACAACATCATGTCATCTGATTGTCAGTAACCACGCGTGTGAGCCACGAAAATAGACGCTAAGACGTTGCTAACATGCAATGGACTCCATTTACCCACAACTGGTATGGTAGGAATGGGAGGGGGGGAGTGGGGGGGGGTACACAATATACTGTAATGCCTTTCAACATCCATTCTATCTTATCTTAGCACATATCAGGAAGTAAATGCCCTAGAAAGATTATTGATTTGTCTCCTTCCCTCCCTTGCTAGCCTTTAGAGGCCTCAGAAGCGTGAAAACTGGGCGATATATTTTGTGCAACTTTTCAAGTTTATGGCTGGATGTATGCTAACTGTTCTGAAGATTGAAGTGTTTTTAAAAAGAATGTGTCATACCCCTAGTGGCTAGCCCGTAGCGAGACGACAACACTCTTGCAGCCATCTTACGAGATTCATAGCATTAACACCTGTCCGCCACATCTGACACTTACAAGCATTTACAGCTGCAAAATCCCCGTCCCCAGTTTATCACACAACTGGTGAACTTGATACCCATCAACATGTGGTGCGTGGGTGTGTGTGTATGTGTGTGTATGTGTATGTGTGTGTGTTTGTGTGTGTGTTCCTTCTCGCTAAATAATAGATGCAGATAGATGACAAGATGGCAGAGTCACAGAAAGAAAATAGAGAGGTGAGAAGTCAGTGATCTAGATGTGATGGGATGTGTGTGTGTGCATGTGTGTGTGTTTGTGTGTGTGTTCTGACAATTGTGGACCAAGACAATATATCAAAATGTGTGTGTCTGTGTGTGTGTGTGTGTGTGGTGTGTGTGTGTGTGTGTGTGCATTTGTACTTACAATTGTGGACTATAGTCTAGACAAAGTATTAAAATGTGTGTGTATATGTAAATGCCTACACCTCTGTCACCGTATGAACTTGACAATAATGAATTATGTTTTCTTCATCCCATTACTGAATTTGTTTTTCACTCTGTCAAAAGATAAGCTTATTACATTGTGACTTCTGCTATGTTTCTATTTTTGACGTTAGCTTACTGTTGTAGAGCAAGGCCCTACTCATCTCTAGGTTGTGTTTGTTTGTTGAGGGATCTGTGGCCTTATGTATGTAACTGGACTTCTGTTCACAAACGGACCAAGCCCTGAGAAATTAGAAAGGATATTAAACAAGTATAACAGAGAATTATACCCTCAAACATATAGTCATTTTTTTCAAATTTAGAACCAACCAATCAAATTGCTGCCTCAAAATTCCTGAGGTCCCATTAGCCGAAGATAGCCAATAAGGACATCTCCAGCATTTGTCGCATTATACCAAAGGCACACAGCACAAAACTCTAGAAAAAAAAAGTAAACACAAAAGATTAAGGCCTTCTAACATTAAGTTTCTAGAGACTCCTTTTGTTCCACAGTGGAC
>JAOPJO010000008.1:6940599-6951240 GCA_027123675.1 Molva macrophthalma | reverse complement strand
CTGCCATTCTCACTCACTTTGATCATGTCGACTCCTTTGCACACCTTTGTAGGGGTATGCCTATTTGTTTAACAGATTGAGGGAGAGAGAGGACACTCTGGCTGTCAAGTGAATAGTGTGCACGGTGACGAACGTGCACAATGAAGACTAACGTTTCGTTTTTTCCTTGGGATTTTTACACATTTACGTTGAGACAGATGTTGCCGAACGTCTCTCCAGCCGCGAAGTTCATAACATTGTAGTTCAATCCGGGGGGGAAAAAGTAAAAAAAATCACCGAATTTGAAATGCTCAGGAGCTGAGTTTCCCGTCCAGCTGTAGAGACAGCCGGGAAGTGAACGTAAATTGCGTCCGGTCAAGAGCGTTATAATAATTGGCATATGTTGGGGTCAGTCGGCGAGAGAACAGCGAAGTAGTGTGTCTTTACTTTTCCTACATATGGATCCACAACAACAACTGTCAGCAGACGGATCGCGCTGAGGAACGCGTGTGTATTGAGATCAACTGTTAATTGATAAAGCTATCTACTTCTCCACACCTGTCAACACAAATTTGAACATATTCAAAGCCATCTCTGGCGAGGTAATAATAGAATAGAAGAACCAGGCTGGAGTACATCGTCCATGTTTTTTTGTATCTGTCACTGAAGATTGAGTAGTTATGAAACGCATATTTAGACATATTCCAAACGATCTTGCTTCAACAACAAAGGCCTAAACGACGATTCACACTTTCACTTAAAAAGGTTTTTAGCTGACCAAACATTCAACATAAGTTCATGGCTCCTAAGATAAGCAATACATCTGCTGTTTCTGAAAACACATTGTTGTTTTGGCTTGTAAAAAAAGGCTTGCCACAGTTCCTGTGCTGAACCTATTCTTAGCCCTCCTAAATAGGCTCATTTTGTGAGGACAGAATGTTAGACATTGCTAAAATGTCCAACAGATAAATTGCAAAAGAAATGTTACTCATACCTAAATCTTCAAACAACTATATTTCCTTACAGTATTTATGAATTCACTTGTTTCATGAATCAGACTTTAGATATTAAGCTGCAGTTTGATGGCAGACTAGCTAAAATCTGTGTGAATAATTTATTTGACTTCATATTCGTTTGCACCAATCATGTTGATAGAGGTGAGGATCTAACAAAAAAAAAAGGTGAATGTTAAGGTTTTAACTTCTAAAGAGCTTCAACTACTTGCGCAAATGAGTTTCCTCCGGTAGATTATCATAACGAAACAGGAAACAAGTGGTTTGGTTTCCATCTCAGGCGCTGTGCCGTCCCCCCCTGAAGTTCTACTGTAACATCGTAGGACTGCTGATTATTACTTCACTAAAGTAAATAGATGGCATACCCACCCGGCTCAAGACAAGCTGGTTGTTAGCCCTTCCATTAGTGTGTGTGTGTGTGTGTGTGTGTATGCGCGTGCCTGTATGTGTACAGATGTGTGCATGGCATGTAAGGCATCCATCTTATCCTTATTTCAGCAGCACAATAGCTCAGCTTTAACGCTGTATAAACACTTCACGATTACAGAACACCAGTTCCTTAAACAACACTTGTTACAGCCCCCCCACCCCCCACCTCCCCTCCTCCTTAGAGGAGAAAGGAGGGGAGGGGGTGTGGCCGGTTGATGCCCATGGGGGCGTGGCCTCTGGGAGCCCAGGTGTGCTGACAGGCAGGTAAACCTCAAGGCCCACTGGAGCCCGTCTGGGGAAATCAGATGCCGAGCTCCTCTCCACACACTGTGTTTTTACATGTTAGAGAAAACACATTCACATATATACACACACACACATGCGCGCGAATGCGCACACAAACACACATACACACACATGCCCAAACACACACACCCAAACACACACACACATGCGTGCAAATGCGCACACATACACACACGCCCAAACAAACACACACACACACACACATGCGCGCAAATGCACACACACACACAGATACACACACGCCAAAACACACACACGCACACACCCACACACATGAGTGAACACACATGCTCGAATGCATGCACACACACACACACACTTGTACTGTAGGAAGCTTCGGAGGGTGGTTGAGCTGACTGCTAGACAATGGAGGGGCCTCTATCTGGGGCCCCTCATCTGCTCTAGTGTGGGATTATTATCTGTGTTTGTGTTTGTTCATGCATGTTTGTGTGTGTGTGTGTGGGGGGGTCCTTGTGTGTGGTTGTGCGCTTTGCATGGTTTGGTGTGTTTAGGTGAGTGTGAGTGTGTGTGTGTGTGTCTGTGTGGGGAGTAACATGACATCTTTTTACCACAAGGTTCTATGGTGATTGCATGCATTGTGGCTTTTCAAGTTTGCACAAAAAAATTTAAATCAATATTTGTGCTTATTTGTTCTGTCCCATTCATTTGGAGGGTGCGGATGTATTTAAAAAAGATAAAAATAATCTAATCACAGACATGTTGGTGCTTGGATGGGTGTGAGAAAGCCGGTTCTGATGTGAGCAAAGAAAAAGAGAACTTCACAGAAGTTGTGGCTCGGTTTGGCCCGGTCACGTTTTGAAAAGCTGGTGAAAACGCGCAATGAAAAGCACTGGCACGTCTTTTATCAGAAGCAACACTTTAAGGAAGGAGAAAATCAGTCCGGGCACCAACACCAGCCAGAATCACAGGACCGACGCCGTAAACCACAGGCACGGAGGTCCGTTTGAACTGCTAATTGGTTAGGCGTTCGGTGGGCAGCACTACAGAACGAAAAGACGAGCTCGCCGTACATGCGTGTGCGTCTGTGTATGCGTGTGTGTGTGTGTATGCGTGTGTGTGCGTGTGTGTTTGTGTGTGTGTGGCCGTGGCGTAAACTACAAAGCCAGAGAATGAAGTTCAGAAGGCTGCCGAGCCTAAAGAGAGGAACATGGACATTAAAATTATCAGGAGGAAACAGCAGGGAGTAGAAAGGAGAGCCTTCTAAAGCCCACGAGCGCGCGCACATGCACAGGCAGCCGTGTCTGACATGGAAACCAGGCCAAATCCACATCCTCCTTTATTCTAAGCTTCACACTGCTGCTCGCCGCAATGTGTGTGTGTGTGTGTGTGTGAGGGTGTGTAAGTGTGAAAGTGTGTAAGTGTGCATGTTGGCGAGTGGAGAACCAGCATGTGTGTGTGTCTGTGTGTGTGTGTGTGTATGTGTGTGTGTGTGCGTGTGAGAGCAAAAGTGTGTGTGTGTGTGTGTGTGTGTGAAAGTGTGCATGTTGGTGAGCATAGTATCAGCATGCGTGTGTGTGTGTGTGTGTGGTTGTGTGTGTTTTTTTGTGTGTGTTTGTGAGAGAGAAAGTGTTAGTGTGTAAGTTGGCGACACTATCAGAGTGTGTGTATGTGTGTGTATATGTATGTGTGTGTGTGAGGTGTGTATGTTCTCAGTATCAGCATGTGTGTTGGTAACACGTGTGAATGCATGCACATGTTTTTTACTTTTTGGAATTTAAAGCAATAAGCTGTGGCAAAACATCTTTCACATAATGCATTGTGTGTGTTGTGCTGTGTTTGTGTGTGTGTGTCTATATCTCTGTGATATAGCTGTTCTCTGATCTGACACCAAAAGGCAACCTGACGCCACAATCCACATACAAAAATAAAATTAGCAAATGAAAAAAAACACATTTTCACTTAAGTGACATACAAAACCAAACAGAATTTGAATATCATCCCCTTACTTCACTTAAGAAAATACAATGCAAAAAAAAGTAGAGTTAACTATTTCCGTTTTATAATAGCATGGAACTTGAGTTGAACTTTTGTAGAATATTTTCAGACTAAATACTGTATACAATAATCACCGTTGCAGAAAAATGTTAATTATAATGCAGACAAAATTATCCTTCCAAACAATTAATTTATTTCAGTCAATCAAATTGAACAAGTAAACCAAATTATTATTTTTCAGAGTTACCCTCATATCATATCTGATGTTAAAAAAACTAAAGTAAAAATTATTTCTAGATTTTCTTTAAAATAAAACAACAAATAAACGTGCCTACAATAAAGTGACAGTTAACTCCAGTATCCTAACGGCCATTGTTTTGTTTTTCCTCGCACGGCGTCTTCGTAAGACGTGTACTATTTATATACGTCCGTGTCAGGATTGCTGGTGCGTTTGACGCGGGTAATTATGACATCATCAGGGAGTGACAGGCGAGTCACTAGTTCACGAGCCCAGCAGCTGATGATGTTAAGATAGATGTCAGAGACACACACTCTTGTTGAGGGGGGAGGGATGGCTAGAGTGGAGGTGGGGTTAGGGCTGGGGATGCTGGGCGTAGGATTTGCAATGGGCAGAAGTTTCCGAGTAAGTGAAAAATCACAGTAATATACGTGTTTCCTGTGTGTTTGGTGCCGTGTGGTGAAAATAAAAAGATAAGGAATAAAACACGCACAGAGTGTAAACTGAATTAAAAGAATCACTCCTTAGATCATACAGATTGTACATACATTATGCACACAACTTATTCATCTTTAATAGATGGAATTGTTGTTTCACCTCCACCCGCCCCACACCCCCGCCCTCCCACAAACAAACCACCCCAACCGTTTTGTTGGGGGGTCGGCTGGTGCGGTGCGTCCCTGGGGGCCCGGAGCCTAAAGAGGGTTCCCCCACCCCACACCCCCCGTCGCTACCTACCCCACTCACCACCACCACAAACACCACCCAGGGCCATAATATACCATAACATACTCCCTGCATAGGATGCACATAAAGCATCTATGCAAACAGCTCTTTATTGCGTCTGGAGGGGTGTGTGTATTTGTGTGTGTGTGTTTGTGCATACGCACGTGTGTGTGTGTGTGTGTGTGTGTGTGTGTGTGTGTGTAGTCATTATACTGTGTGTATTACTGTGTGTGGAAGCAGCCGCCATCTTTAAGAAGACACACTCGGGGACTTTTTCTTTTTACAAAGCATGCCTGTGTGTGGGGGGTTAATTTGTGTTCATGTGTGCGCACGCCTTTGCATGTGTTTCTGTGTGTATGTGTGTGTATTGTGTATGACTTGTGTGTATGAATGACAGTTTGTCCAGTAGTTTTCTCTGGGCTTCAGTAGCTCTGTGTTGACATTAGGTGGTGCTGGAATCCTTCAGAGCTGACTGATAAAGCTTTGGAATTCAAATGACCCCCCCCAACCAACAAAAAAAAAGACCACAAGGATTTCCTGCAGTTATTAAAATAAATGACCAACATTTGTTTCCGTTTTAAGTACTTTAGGACTCAAGTACTCCCTACTCTGAATATTGTTGTTGAATCCTCTCTGAAAATGTAATTCAATTTGTTATATATAAAGACATTTGGTATTTAATTTAATTAATAATCATTTAATCATGTCAAAATATTAAACTGAATATATTATTTAAGATAATCTACGTGATGTAGACACACCAAATATATATATATATAATATACATTTGTCAAACATACATTATAATCATTAAAAACAAGACACACACTCAGTTGCCAGTTATGTTTCTCAACATATCGGTTCTACTTTTTATTCAACCCTGCAGACTAGACCTGACAGCACAGTTTACCTTAAAAAACTAAAAACAGCAAAACTGTAAAAAAAAAACTCACATTTTGTAACTCAATCTCGGTACATCCAAGTACTTCTCATGAATTATTTAAAGAAACCCATTTCCCCTTGTTTATTTGTACACACATATGTATAAAATATCATTTATTCTGAGAGGCCCTATAAATCAAAAGTATTCTCTGAGCATAATAGATAAGAGAGGTTACTGTGCAATAAGGCCAGCTGGCGGTAATAATTTAATGACGTTTTACAGGCGCCATAAAGACAGCAAGCAGATGTGGCATTAAGGATTATAAAGTTGATAAAAAAAAAAAACTTTTAACAAGTGCTGTATGTATTTCAGCCAGCGCAACAGCGCACACAAACCGCTACCGAATGAAAAGGGAAAATTTACACATCCTTCAATTCCAAAGCTATCAATCAGGCTCGCGTTATTCCCATGGGAGCGCCTTTACATGCATATGTATCAGCTCGACATGCTAATTCCCTCTGCTCGCTAACCCCCCATCCCCCATCCCCGCCCTGCCAGGCTGTTTATGACTGGTAATTGTTGATATCCTTTGATATATTTCTTTCAACTAAGACATCATTTGTTTTTTCCCTGGTCTTAAGTCAACAAGGCACCGTGACTTAAGAGCCTCCCCCTCCCCTCCCCACTCCCTCCCTCCCCTCGTGGCTTTCAACGCCACCGATTTGCAGTTCAATATCTGCTGCGTACGCGAGTGTGTCTCTCTGGTGGGCTACTCTGCAGTCCAAAGTCCCGTTGAAGAGAGGGAAGGAAGAAACCCTGGGTAAAACCCACTTCTAATTGTCCTTAACAGTAGTACAAGTCGTTAATAGTACAGTACAAGTCCATAATCGTAAAGTACAAGTCCTTAATAGTACAGTGCAAGTCCTTAATCGTAAAGTACGAGTCCTTAAAGTACAGTACAAGTCCTAATATTAATATACAAGTCCTTAATCGTAAAGTACAAGTCCTTAATAGTGCAATACAAGTCCTTAATAGAACAGTACAAGTCCTTAATCGTAAACTACAAAACCATAATAGTAAAGTACAGGTCCTTAATAGTAAAGGACAAACAAATTGCTATCCCACAATATCTCAATCAATTGTGATTTTGAATTGTGTTTCCGAGGGCCGTTGGGAGGGAAGTGTCTCATTACCTGTTTGTGTAAAACTACCGAGAACCATATTTCTAACTTCAGACTCTCTCTATGCTTTTTTGGTATTTTTTAGTACATTATTTTATTCTTAAAGCGCTTCTTTTTTGTTGACAAAAAAATTAACTGTTGAGGAAAAAAAGTTTGTACCTGGTGGAAGAAAGGGAAAAAGGAGTGCCATATTGATGCGGGAGAAACGGACAGCATCATCAGAATGCATTTACATTGCTAAAGAGCATCTATGGCAAAGTGAGCGCATTAATTCAATCCCACGATGGAAGAAGTGAGTGGGAGAGGATGCATCTACATCTCTCGTCTTTCTCTTCTCTCCTCCCGCTCTCCTCCATCTCCCCCTTCTCTCTCCTCTGTCGTCTTTCTCTCCATCTTCTTTTCTCGCTCCCTCTCTCTCTCTCTCTCCCTCTCTCTCCCTCGCTAGCGCGATTCTCCGAGACACCTGCCATCGAGCGCACACCTCCGGGGAATCGACATCTGAGAAACGCAATTTGAGCATTTCACCAACCAACAAAGAGAAGACAAACAATCGCTGGGAAGAAAAGAAAAAAAAACACACACACACACACACACACACACACACGGAAAAACACCTCAAAACGGAGAGGATAAACACACGCGCCTGTGAGGCGAACGCTGGACAAACATGTCGCGTTTCCCTCCAATTCACAAACGGCCCCCGTCGCACGCGGAGCGCTCACAGGTGTGGAAACTCAAGGACAAACTTGATTGGGCCCGGGGCTGAGGCAGTTGCTGTTGTTGTTGTTGTAGTTTCTTAGTGTGTTTTGTCGTCGGTTATGTTTCTCTCCACTGGTCCTGTTGGGAGTGCATTCCTTCGCTTCCTTGAGGATTCACGGGTCTGGGGATTTGGAGGGGAGGGGAGCTGGTCCGTTATGGAGCCCTGGGTTTGGGGGGTTTAGGTAGACAGGAGAGAGTGTGGTCAATGGTTCCTGATGTTTGAGTACATCCCTATCTAATGTTCCCCCTTCAACCCCTATCCAATGTATTGGTGGTACCCCCTTCCACCAATAAAGTGAATTTTCTTAAACCACCTTGTGTGCCGTGTCTGAGCCAGTGACCCAGAAGTGGATGAGAGTAATATAATAGGCCATGTTGAAGTTAAATTGCTATTAGTATTGCTATTATTAGTATTGCTATTGCTATAGTTTCATTGTTGTATATAAAATCAACATAGCTGTTTCATTTTATTCTACCATATGCAATTTTTTAAATTCTTCCCACATAACCCCCTGGGAACTTTACGTGTACCCTAAATGTACAAGAACCTCCGGTTGGGAGTGGGAATCACTGGTTCAGACAACAGGACCTCAAACCTTATATTAGAAACAGACATTTGACACTGGAAACTGCAGGTTGCCAACAGACTGGCAGAAGGTATGTAGATATAAGACCTGTTGAAGTATTTTCACACCAGGATCATAACATCTAGTCAAGTTCAGCTGACAACTGAAGCAGCAAAGGTTTATCATCGTTCATTACGTGAACGGACTTCCTTTAGTTCCGACATGAAAACAAAAACCAACAAACTCCGGGCCGAACCATGGCGGTCAGCCTTTGAGTTTATGACAGTTTCATGTGCGATACCGACGATGTTTGTGGGCGATAGAGGACAAATCACCATGTGTCACTGCCAAACACACACACACACACACACACAAAGAGAATAATATGTCCATAATAACCGTCATTCTGTATGACACCACGTCATCTGCAATGCAGGTGCGTGGCAAATCTAAAAGGGACTGGAAGGGAAAATGAATTATTAATGACACATTTAAGTATTATAACAGCAAATCAATGAGCATACCTGGTGTAATTAACATGCACAGTGTTTTTCATAATCCAGCCCCACTTTAATTATGCCTCTCTATTCCTGAACACGCTAGCATTAGCCGCTGTTTTTTTTTTTAAAAGCACACAACACCTGTTTATTTGGTTTGCTTGTTCTCTCTCTCTCTCTCTCTGTCTGTCTATCTCGTTCTCTCTCTTCCTCTCATTGCGGTAATGATACAGGGGTTGTAAAAGACTGTTTAGCCGCTCATTTGAGCTAGATGTGGACCTAATCATTCTGTGTGGGCGGCAGTCCTCGCATTCAAAGCCTCAAGGGATCAAAATGTTGCAATTAAATGACCCGCTTTTATTTGTATTTTGTTTTGTATATTTGTTATTTTATCTGTTGACTGAAATTCTTCAAATTCTTTATTTAAGGTAAAATCACTAAAAAGTAAGAGCCCTTTAACTTATTGCGTGTTCCCACGGCAGAATATTTATCGTTCTAATGTGCGTGTTCGCTATATATGGGGATCATGTCCTTTTAATGTCACTTTCATTGCTCTCATTCCCGCCAAACTCCATTAACTAAATGTGTGTTGTCTTCACCTCGATACCAAGCACTTGGAAACATTATCACTGAGGAAAAACAAGGAAATACTGCCACATAGATACATATTGACTTGCTTTGTTAATTATTGACTCAGCAGACCAGAGGGTGGTGGTCTGGGGCCTATCTGTTAGCACGTCCGCTAACGGCTGATTAGCACCGTCTGCTCGCGCTGCGACCGGCCGCTCCACGCTACATTTCCCAGCATTCCTGAAGGATTCTGGGAAACAGCTTGAGCACAATCCAGCTCCGGGACCGACATTTTTTTTTTTTTTTTGGCAAGTCAAACTTTATCAGCACAAACATGCACCAAATGAAAACAAACACCACCCAGGCTGCTAATTACCATCCATTTGGACCTCTGTCCTGTCGGTTTCCCGCCACGTACACATGCGCGTGCACACACAGACACACATACATGCACACACACAAAATGGCCTGCTGCATTAAGCAGCGCCCTGGAACAGTTTTTTTTTGGAGGGGGGCGGCGGTGCTGGACTGTTATTCCCGGTATCCGAGGGGACGTCCTGGTTCCCGGGGATAATACACATGATATTTCAGGAGAGAAGTTATAAATGACTGGAGTGACACCGGGGCTGTATCTAGTCGGCCATGCGGCCGGAACTCGCGCCAAGTCCTGTGCCACTAATTTCACTAATTGCCTAAGCCTGGCCGAGCGCTCTCATTGGTGGAGAGCGTGTTGTCGTGTCATCGGACGCTAATGAGCGCTAAATAATGTATGTGAACCTCTCTCTAATTGCTTCATTTCTCATGTCCCTCGCCCATTCCCCAGCATCACAGATAGCAGGCCACCCCCTCGTGGTGGAGGAACAGAACAGGAGAAGAACCTCTGAACATCTACACATTATCTCAATGTTCTTATATTAGGAAATGGAGAATAAGATACATTTCAATGTATTTAAACGTACAGCAAACTGCACTGTTTTCGAGATCAAGCTTAAATGTGTGTGTGTGTGTGTGTGTGTGTGTGTGTGTGTGTGTGTGTGTGTGTGTGTATAAATACACAGAACAGAGCAGGGTCGTTAAATCTACCTGCCTACTGTGGGCCAAAGCCGTGCGTGTGTTTTGGATGGAATCATTGGTGCATACAGTATTATCAGGTGAGGCAGTCCATGCCAGCATGTGCCACCTGGGGCTGTGTGTGTGTGTGTGTGTGTGTGTGTGTGTAGGTGTGTGTATCTTTCTCTTTTGTGCACACAGACATGCATAGGGGTGTCTTGTCTTTGTTTGTGCTCATGTGCACCTATACATGCACCCTTGTGTTTGTGTGTGCGTTTATGTATATGTGTGTGTGTGTGTGTGTGTGTGTGTGTGTGTGTGTGTGTGTGTGTGTATGCATGTGTTTATGCACATACATTGGGGTCATTATGCACATACATACAGTGGGCTCAGTGTGTGTCTCTGCATGTATCTGTGTGTGTGTGTGTGTGTGTGTGTGTGTGTGTGTGTGTGTGTGTGTGTGTGTGTGTGTGTGTGTGAGTGTGTGT
>JAOPJO010000008.1:6742319-6753377 GCA_027123675.1 Molva macrophthalma | reverse complement strand
TGTGTGTGTGTGTGTGTGTGTGTGTGTGTGTGTGTGTGTGTGTGTGTGTGTGTGTGTGTGTGTGTGTGTGAGAGTCTCTATGTGTTTACCAAATGTATCCGGTGGAACGAGAATGCCAAAGGTGTGATCCGGTGGGATGTTCAGCGTTTCTGCGATCCTGAAAGAACGTCAAAGGGTCAAAGGTCAATGTGACGGCAGTGATGTCAGACCACGTGTTGTCACAGCGACATGGGACTCAGGAGTCTATATGAGTCACCTACAGTAGGTCAATAGGTCGTCCCCGCCGGTGGGTTCTCTCCCTGAAATCAACACAGATCTCGGAGGCAAACATCGCACTGTGACCCATGAAACAGAACAACAGGCAGGGCAGACCGAGTCTTTTTTTCTGTGTTAATCCACAGGATTTGGATGAAGAGCGGGAAATGTCCTCTTCTTGTCCCCTGGCACTTTATTTAATCTATTGAATCAATCAATGCATTCATTAAGCAGACGCTTTTGACTTACACTAAAAATAAAGTGGTAGTAGATCCCTACAGGGACATGCATTGGACATTGGGGTTCGAACCCAATCTTTTGGCTGGGAATGGAACACCCTAACCACTGGAATCTACTGGTTTTCAAACTGCGGATTTGGACCCATAAGTGGATGGCGGCAGCATGGGAACCAGATGGATCACGGGATGACCGATAGACTATCCTAGTAAGTATCCAACGTAGCTTGAGTGCTGGAAACAGTGGTGTGAGGCGGCAGATAGTTGCGTACTTCTGCTCATCGCTCGGCCAGCGGAGGGATTTGGCGGCCTCCCGTCCATCACTGTGGTGTGGCGTCGAGACTCCAAACCTGCTACTTCTACTGTGGAGGCTCCAGTCATACTTCCTGTCTATCGGCTCGCCTGCAGCACAGTGGAGCAATGTGCAGAGAATGAACAGTATGGCTATGCCTTGTTATTCAATGTGTGTGTTGCACACACAAATACACACACACGTGAGTCTGTCTCACATACAAACACATGCGCAGACACCCATACACACACACGTATGTCTGTCACAAAAACACACACACACACACACACACACACACACATGTAAGTCTGTCACACACACACTCACACACTCTCACCAACACGTAAGTCTGTCACACACACGTAAGTCTGTCACTCAGTATAATTCACTTAAAGTCGAGAGAGAAGAAGCGTCTAGCCAACTCCCCTTACCAACAAAGTAGGCATTGTGACTGCGGATGTAAGCCTTGTGTCCAATGAGGGCTTCCGTCTCCACCTGCTCTGCTGTTATGGGTGGATTTACAGTCTGGCCTGCAGTTCCAGCTAGACACAAAGGAAGACTTTTACAATTTAGTAATTTAGCTGACACTTTCATCCAAAGTAAATTCCGATACAGGTAACTAAGGAGCAGGAAGGGGTTAGACATCATCTTGCTCAAGGATGACAACTGGAAGGCTGTAGACTTGGGAAAGAAAGTGTACAAATAGCTTGTAAAACGTTATTTATTCTCACTTGTCCATAACAGACATTGGGTCTTTACAAATCTACCCACTGATGACATTACATCACAAGTGGGAGTTTCCAACCCAGTTGTGATGAATAGATCAAATAACAGATTCAGGGTGAGCTTGGGGCATTTTAACACTGGACACCCGTCCTGCCTTCTCCACGATGCTTATACTTACTGCTGACAGATTTCAAGCCAAACGTGGTCGCATCACCGTACCACTTCGGGAGCCCCGCGCTCTGTATATGTGACCTGCCCAGCGGGGCAGTTCTCCTGGTGGCGTACCCAGCCTCGCGGAGCTGAAGCAACTTGTCCTGGAAGCGCGTCTGCGGCGGCGGGTTTACCACGCGACCGGCCTGGTGGGGAGAGGGGATCACGTGATCGGACACACATCGCAGATTGACGTTGTTTTGTCTATCATATATTTTTTTAATGTGTTATACATTTTTGTGTATGTATATATTTTGCTATGGATGTTAGTGTGTTGCATACGTAGGACTAGTTGACATGAGATTTGCCACACGTCGTGTTATCCCTACTGCGCTTTTGATAAACTGTCTTTGACACAGAACCACAGTTGACTAGTAAAAGACACAGAAACGGTAAAATAAAGCAGACTAGACTTTTTGGAATGTAGTGCACAGAGAACAAAGAAAAATACACTGATATGCTATCAATCCTCTCATTGCACTGAATATAATTGATATAAAATAGGACCAACGTATGTGCCTGTATAGATTGATAATTACAATACAAATACATGAATAGAAGTTCCAGACATAAATACTCACATTAAGTGAAGCTTTGCTTCTAATCCCGTGAACTAAATCACGGGGAATATCTGGATCATTTGCCTTTCCAGAAAGCACTCTAATAAATCCGGGTTCTGGCTGGGTGGTTTTGAGGAATTTTTTCAGGTCCGGTGGGGTTGGAGGCTGGAGGGGGTAATAATATAATTATACGAGAAATCCTATGTTCAAATTAGTCTGTATGTATACTAACCACACATAGACAAATACACATACAAACACAAAAACACACACACTTACCCTGGGTATGTCTTGCAAGCATGTTTTAACCCTATCTCCCTGGGGTATAAGCTTCCCTGCCTGTAAGGACCAAAGTTAGTAAAAACATTTAAGAAAAAAATAATAATCGTAAGAATGTGATGTATGTCAATTTTACTCGTCTTATGCTGGCAAATTTGTCCGTGTATTTCCAGTTGTACGATGATTTCCCTTCTGACAACGTCATCCTTAACTTAATTTATCAAACGATTTATCATTGAAATGCCATTTTAATTTAAACACATTTAGTTTCAAAAGTATAAGACACTAACTAAAACGGTAGATGCGTAAACCATGTCTGTTAGGGTATGCATGTTTATGTTTAGTTGCATAGCAACCCGTTTTCCCAGGAACCACCAACGTGATCCTGCCGTCCTATTGCGTTACTCTATTAACCCAATGGTTTCTGATCCTGCTGTCCTATTGCGTTACTCTATTACCCCATTGGTTTCTGATCCTGCCGCCCTATTGCGTTACTCTATTAACCCAATGGTTTCTGATCCTGCCGTCCTATTGGGTTACTCTATTAACCCAATGGTTTCTGATCCTGCCGTCCTATTGCGTTACTCTATTAACCCAATGGTTTCTGTTACAAATGCTCTGCTCAAGATAATAGAAAATAGAAAGAATACAGATAATAATAATAATCAAATCAAACATAAAGTTAACCATATGCAATACCAAACTCAGTGAGGCTCACATTGTATAAACTCTACGGCTTTATTTCATTGTATATTTGCGTTTATGACACTGAAATATGTTGACATGAATTTGGGCAGGGTTTCACACGTCAGCGATTGGTCCGTTTGTTCGCCTACGTCATCGTCCTCCGTACAACGCCAAGGGGAAGTTGATAAAAGTGGGAGTGGGACCTCGCAAATCCTCATCAAATTAACTGTCCGCTAGCTCACTCACCCGTCGTATTGTGAATTATAAACCTGAAAACCTACCACTACATACTGTACTGGCACTGATTCCCCCCTTGTAAAAGGTGAGTAGCTAACGTTAGCCAGGCAGTATTTGCTATCCGAAGGGGCTGAATAACAGCATTAGCTTTGTGCATTAGCCAGCTAGCTATATGTCGCTAGCTGACAGCTAACAGTGAAAGGGCCAAATTGTATAATAACACAGCAATTACAAGCTTACCACATTCGACTTTCGTGTTCCATTGCTCACACATTCAGTTTAAACATGGTAATAAACTCGTATACAACCAGGACATTGCATTTAACACAGACCAATAAAAGGCTAATTACAGCAAACACTAGCAGTACACACCCAACCCAAAGACACTTGTTTTTGTGACCACAATAGCTCTGAACAGTTAATACTTTATAGATATAAAATGATACATTTACATTTTCGAACACCCAACTGTGGAGTTATTATTGTTTGAAATTATTTTTGTGTAAATACATTATTAAGCAAATATATTATGTATATACTCGCTAGCCGGTCATCTGGGTGTTAGCTGTCGTTTAGTAAGAGCCGACAACACACAGGTTATTTATGGTTAACTATGTGTCGTAACACGATTGTCAACAATTATTCCTGTCTGGCTAGTTTGTGCGTAGTTAACTGGGGGGGATTGAGTATTGGCCAGCTATCGTTAACCTTAACGGTTTTGTTATTTAAAAAAGTGTTTATTTGAACACAGCAGCTGAGCGATGTTTACGTATGACCACATACATCTGTCTACATATGTGTCAGTCCTTTGTATCGGTCCTGTTCAAACACTTCTAGGACAGTACATATTTTCGAGACATTGACTAGCACTGCGAAGTGTAAGTTCCTTTCGGCTCATCAATAACAACTGGCGAGTTGACCAATAGTTATCGTTGGCTTATAATGTATTACACTACCAATCGCCACGCTTTGTTTTCAACAATGTAGGTGTTCCTGTTTTTGTGTAAAGATCATTGCAATATGCCTACAGTCTAGTTTACTGTTCCTCAACAGTGTTTCATTATCACAATCTCTTCCAAATAATTTATTTTAATGCTATCATAGCTGATTTTCCACCGAAAAAGTAAAGTCACGCATATAAACTATTCAGAGCTCCAAAAAAAAAAAAGTATTGTCATATTTTGCACTACCACTAACTGTGTTCCTATTATTTCCCTCCTGATGGCTGCTCAGAGCCAGACTCGTCGCAGTCTAGCCTAAGTCCAGGGTTACCACGGTAAAGGCGAGAGAGTGTGACCCGTGCAAGTGTGTTGTGACATGGCAAACAGAGGCGGAGCCACACGACCCAACGGTCCCAACGCGGCCAATAAGATCTGCCAGTTCAAGCTGGTGCTGCTTGGGGAGTCTGCGGTGGGGAAGTCCAGCCTGGTGCTGCGCTTCGTCAAGGGCCAGTTCCACGAGTTCCAGGAGAGCACCATCGGAGGTACGGAGAAGTGATGCAGAAAGGGTTTGGTTTGGTTTTTATGGCTGTTTCCATTTGTTTTGTTTTGTTTAATAACCGTTTGCCAGCATGATTTGAGGCATTAGCTTGCGGTTGCCGAAATTGCAAATATTGTATAAGTTTGGAGCATTACATATCTTGCATAAGATAACCACACATTTTAATAGGTAAAGAATCAAATACAATGTTTGTTGCATAACATTTATTAGCGACGAGCCAACAATGTTCTATTGGGTTCTGCATTGAGAAAGACAATGAGAGAGATATACAGATACAGATGGAGAGAGAGAGATGGGGAAACACAGAGATAAACAGATGGAGAGAGAGAGAGAACCTGTAGTTGGTTCTGCTAGGAAAGCGTCATCTCATCCGTCAGAAGTCTCAGCACTCTCACAGCGTGCCCGACAGTACTGTTTTGCCACAGGTGTAATTCCTATGCCATGTGTGTCCCTTCACAGCTGCCTTCCTGACCCAGACAGTATGTTTGGATGACACAACAGTGAAGTTTGAGATCTGGGATACAGCAGGCCAGGAGCGCTACCACAGCCTGGCACCCATGTACTACCGTGGAGCACAGGCCGCCATCGTTGTCTACGACATCACCAACGAAGTGAGTCACCGCCGCCCATCTTATCCCTGGTTCTCCTTATGCTCGTTCTGTCTGTGATCTTGTTCCGTCCCTCAATCCCTAATAGCTGTTATCAGTTTGTTCCACATTACCGTTGCCGGTCTCTCTACATTAAAAACCAGGGCTTTTTGATTTACTCAAACAAAAACACAATTGGCTGTTTCCACAGGCTTAAGAGGAATACAATCGTGTATCTTCGCGTAGTTTAGTGCCTGAAACAAAATATGAAGAAAACAACTTAAAAAGGTGTAAAGTTTCAGATTGCAACCAACTGACCTCCCCTTTCCAAAGATGTCTGAGAAGATACAGTGGCCTAAAGTGGCTTGTAAGGTGCCTGTAGGTACTTCAAAAGACCTCCCTTTCTAGAGCTGTTTCTCTGTTCTGGGCTACTGTACAAACATGGCATGTAATCAATTAAATCATTTTCGATGAGAATTACGATACAGTTATGTCCAGGTCATTTTAAGCCACAAGCTAGTTCACTATTGAGCGAGTTTACATGCGTGGCCGCGTGGTTTGGAAAGATGGAAACCTTTTTACTTCATAACACATATTTAATATGATTTCAAAAAACAAATTGCAGTGACTCTCTGGCTGTGTTAACATACACCACTGAAGGAGGTCGAATCTAATCAAGCGATCAACTTGTCCGGTACAACAAGTTAACAGTAGGGGCTAGGGCTGTTCGATGTGACGATATATATCGGGACGAAAAATGTCTATCAATAGATATTTCCCTCTATCGTTCCTATCGCTATTTTCCCTTACGGCAGTATTTGACGTCTTTCTGACCCTGCTTTACGTTCACTACACGTGCTCGATGAATACAAAAACAAACATGGAGGCACGTGACACAGAACAAACGTCCCTGCGACAGTCC
Organism: Molva macrophthalma; assembly: GCA_027123675.1. Lineage (NCBI taxonomy): Eukaryota > Metazoa > Chordata > Actinopteri > Gadiformes > Lotidae > Molva > Molva macrophthalma. The sequence goes on along the minus strand of JAOPJO010000008.1, from coordinate 6,746,886 downwards.
GAGACAACAAGAGTCAACAGATGCAATCTACATATAAGGGAAGTGATGAAAAGAAAAGTTAAAACGAGTTTGAAAGACTCTTTATGTGAAGCTCGTTCTGGACAGCCGTTGATATTGATGATTGCGTCCGAGAGAGGGTTGGGCTTCTCAGTATAACGCTATGGTGCATGTGGAGCTCCGTCTGAGCAGCGCTTTATTTGTGACCCATTGAGGGTTAAGCTCAGTATAACCCCACGGGTTGTGGCACATTTCATATACAACATCGCTCATAATTACGCTCGCATCACAAAGTGGCCCCTGGTCAAAACACACCCCCTCCTTCCTAGAATGCTCAGCCCAAAACACTTTTTTTCCCTTCTATTTCCAGCTGAAACAGTGGATTCGCTTACACTTTAACAACGGACCTGTGGACGAGCCTAGTTACGCCGAGTACTTATTTTGTTTATTGGCTGTCTACTGGAGATTTCTGAAACTTGTAACAGGGTTTTTTAATGTTTTTGATGGATTATATTGATATTGTATTATTTTGTTTACTGGCTGCAGCTACAGAAAACCTACTATATCGTGATATGTTATTGAGATATGAAATGACCAATATCGTGATAGATTTTGTCCATATCGCACAACCCTAGTAGGGGCTAATCCACTTGTATACTCTTACATAAGTCTCGTATATAAGAGTATACTCTTATCTCCTTAGGACAAACCCTGAAATGGAATGCCATTATGAAAATGTTTTTAAAACCTTGCTATCTCTTCAAGAAAGACACTAGTTAGTGGTGACTTTTTTCAACAGCCATAATAACAAAATAGTTACAAGTCCATTCTCTTCAACTGTACAGTATATGTTTTTGGATCATCACAGCAAGACAACTATATAAAGACATCACTAAAACTGCCAGCATAGTAGCAAAATATATATACATATATATACTATATATATATTGTAGCAAAATGTACATCATACATTCAAGAGATCAGAAATGTGAATATACCGTCAGGAATAGTTTCTTTGGGCGGGTCCGTGGCGCCACCTGCTAATCTGTTAACCAAGTGCACACACCTTGCACCGGCTCCATTCTGCAGTCCTATCTTAAATATCATTCCCTCTCTCTCTTGCATCCCACTTTCCTGTCCATAAAGGCACAAAAAGCCCATTCAAGTATATACACGTTTAAATATATATATAATGCTGTGTGATGTTCAGTACTGCATTTCTTCACTGACGGTGTGCCTTTCCTACTGCTCGGTGCCAGGAGTCGTTTGTGCGGGCAAAGAACTGGGTGAAGGAGCTCCAGAGACAGGCCAGTCCCAACATCGTAATAGCCCTGGCTGGAAACAAGGCCGACCTGGCCAACAAAAGAACACTGGACTTCCAGGTCCGTACTGGACCTCCACATTGTAACTGGGAGACTGTAAAGCAAGGATCCGCAATTGTTTTAACAATGTGTTTACATTTTTTTGATATCTTTACTAACTCTGCATTACAAATTATAACTCATGGTATAGCATTTTGTTATGGATATCACAAATGCAATGAAAACATTGTTAATTTGAACCCAAAAAAGCCTGTGGTCCTGTCCTCATCCTTCTCCAACCTAAATCTGAACTGGTCCGATCAGAAATACTCAATGTAATGAATCTGTTCTGTGCCGCAGGATGCCCAGTCGTATGCAGATGACAACAGCCTGCTCTTCATGGAGACGTCAGCGAAGACGTCCATGAACGTGAACGAGATCTTCATGGCCATTGGTATGTCGCAGTTTCCCTTTAAATAGAAAGTAGGGATGCACCAATCATGATTTTCGTGGCCAATTTTTTCATAAATTCCTTTAAAACCATGGGGCAGTCAGATTTAAGTTCTGCACACAAACCCTTTATATAACCTAGTTCTATAGAGGAACATAATCAAGAAAGTAGCTGTAAAGTTATAGTTATTACTGTACTACTCATGTTTAACACTAAACACGTGTACAACTGTGCGAGCCTGCTGCAGCTGTACCTCGACTAAGAGCACAGTGGTGATGTTCTCGCTGATGACATCATCCCTGTCTCATTTTCGTTTCCAGCAAAGAAGCTGCCCAAGAGCGAACCACAGGCGGGCGGAGCCAATAGTGGGCGGAACCGAGGGGTGGACCTAACGGAAACCGCACAGCCCGCTGGCCGCACCTGCTGCAGTACCTAGGCACTGCCCGTGTCCCTGCTCTGACCCTCCCCCCTCCCAAACACGCATACCTTCCTGCCCCGCCCCACCCCACTCCAAGCAAGTCAACCAACTGAACAACGTCTGGATTTTGGGCTTTTCTCCTTTCCTGCCATCGGATCTGACCCCAACCAACACCCCTCCCCCCAGAATAGCTAAAGACTCTGTATAGCTGCGTTTCTAATACTTTCTTTTGTTGGTCTTTTTTTTTTACTTTTGTTTTAAAAAAATGGTGTATATCAGTATAATAATGGATGCATGTATCACTACACAACCCTAAAAGACACACACACATTGAAAAGAATATATATTTTAATCAGTTGGAAGACTAATCCCTTACTTTCGAGTGAGAATCTCAAGTATAAAAAAGGTGGGTGTGATTGTTCATGTTTTGTGTGTATGCTAACATGTGACGTGTAAAAGGGTTACGCGGACGGGGTTTGAACAAAGTTGCCTCTGATACATTTTGTACGTGTGGGCATTTTAAGTAGTTTTTTCCCCACCCGATCGAAATAAATCTTTCCTTAAGAAAATTTATCTGGCAGCCGATCGTCGGCGTAAAAGAACGTCCGTTCAGTCACAGCACGCCACTGCTTGGAATAAGAGGATTTTCTCCGCTTTCAGACGCTGACCAACATGCTATGCGCCTGTATAACATGTGAGGATAAGCCCACCTTCTGAACATGCTAAACTGGGGGTTTCCCTTGCCCCTGGGCCATGTCACAAACCGCTCCTAAAAATATGTTATGACTAGGTGATATCACTCCACCATTGATGTAAATATACCTAAAGTTATGCTATGAAATTGATTAAGTTACCAGAAGTTTTAAAGGGGAAAGAAAATCCTGTGAATTGTTTCTAGTTCAGGTGGTAGACAGGTTTGCAGGCACATAAAAGAGCAATTTCCCCTGTGGGCCCTTATGTAGCTGGCTCGACAGGATTCCTGAGTTTATCTGTGGTTGGGGAAGCCATTTCTTGACTTTTGATTTGTCAAGGGTTGGCTCCTGTAACATCAGAGCACCGTAGAGCTGTGTATTGTTTGGTGTCGGAGATTGTCATTGAAAATCATACTTCCTAGCTCTGTGTTTGAGGACCTGTTTCAAGTGGTAGCGTTGGTTTCAGCTGGCATAAATAATGGGTGGTTTATATTTCAATCTGGACAATACGCTGAAAACACAAACAACCATCTATCATGGCTGCAGAAAAATTATACTCCCATGTTTTTGAGGTGCAATGTTGGCTTCCACTTCATAATTAATCAGAATGCATCCACACAAGTGTACAGTTAATTAATGGTCTGTTGCCCCCCCCCCTTGTTTTCACCTTGTCATAAACTGGTCAACTGGTAAACATTTTTGGTATATGTAGTGTTACTAACATTTTCTCCCCCCAGCCCCCCTCCTGGTGTCTTGTTACTTTTTCTCAAATGTCTTGAGGAACTTTTATTGCGTTGCACAACAACTGTCGATCGTGTTGCCGTAAGTGACGGCTCTCCTTCAATTTTATACGACGGACCGTATTGGACTTTGCTAACGTACAGCTAGCGGGCTGCTAGCAGATTTAACCCGACAGACGGTTGGCTGTTACAGCTCAATGAATTTTAATGATGTAAAACAGCATTACTAGTGATGGGCTAATCAGTTTGAGTGTCTGGAGAAACAAAAAAATGTTAATAAACTCAATAAATTAGGTCTTGTATGTGTTCTTGCTCTGAGGATTTCATTACCGTGTATGTCAAGTTATTTAAAACAAAGGAAGAATGATGGTTGTATGTAATTGGAGTCATTTATCAGGTTCCATGAAGGTTTTCCCTGGAGAAGGATGAATATGACTGAAATGTTTTCCTCTATTGATACGACACCTGTGCTGCCACCTCTATTTTGAAGCAAAGCTCACATCCATGGACCTTCAGGCCATCTCATGCTCACGCTGGTTTCTCTGGATTTGACTGTTGAACCCTACCTTCACCCTCTGCTTCCTCTGGAACAGAAGCTGGCAGATAAGTGGTACATCTCTTCACCTCTCTGACCTGTTTTTCCCATCCAGGAACTTCTTGACAACGTTGTCCACCATCTCAGCACCTCCTGGAGGCCAGAAGGGATGGGACGAGGTGATCACCGACCCCTTGAGTCTAGGGTACCCATAGGGATGCCCTCCACCCAGATACCTAGTAAGATCGCCATCGCTCATTCTAAACAAGTGAAGAATCATGTATTTTACATCAATTTTCTGCTGAAATAACTGCTATTTACTTACACCGTTCTCAGCTTGACTTACACCACTATCACATTTCAACAACTCTATTCCATGATTTTATAAGAACGGCACAAACCGATGTAAAGTCTTACCTTTAGATTAAAAAAA
>JAOPJO010000008.1:6707476-6718017 GCA_027123675.1 Molva macrophthalma | reverse complement strand
GTGTGTGTGTGTGTGTGTGTGTGTGTGTGTGTGTGTGTGTGTGTGTGTGTGTGTGTGTGTGTGTGTGTGTGCGTGTGAACACAGGTATATATGCATGACCTTTGAAGGACCTCTGGGAGAGAGAGCAGTGTCAGAAGGGAGGGTTAGCCCCCAGACATAAAGCTTTGGACAGCCGCTAAGGGAATTCCATGTCAAACTGCGTATGTATTTGCCCTAGCGTTATGAGGACCATAACAATGTATGTATTTACCCTCCATTATGAGGACATACCTACAATATGAATTTACCCTTCATTGTGGGGACTGTAATGTATGCTTTTGTCCTTGCATTATAAGGACTGCAATGTCATTAAAGAGCAATGGAGCCATTGAAAGTGTGCTTGATTATAGAGTACTTGGGGTGGTCTAGGACGGGCCCCTCTCTGCCACTCTGGATCCCGGATCCGGTAATCCATACGCCCACTCGCTGTGACCTAGTGGGCTCTCGGGAGAAGCCCTGCGAAGAACTCAATCGGAGCTCGTTAATGGAGGTAATGACTGTGATCAATCTAAAGTTGAGGTGATGGTTGGGGGAGGAAGGAGAACAAAGAGAGAGCGAGAGAGAGAGAGAGAGAGACAGAGAGAGATACAGAGAGAGACAGAGAGAGATACCTACAGAGGTACTCATGACAGAGGATAGAAAAAAGAAAAAGAGTTCCAAAAAATCGGAAGTGGAGAAAAAACTCCTAATGAAAAAGACGGAGAAGATTAATGGAGTGTTTGGTGAACACGACAATAGGATCGAGAAAAATGAGGCGGGTAGGCAGGAGGGGACGGAGTTAACCGGACCTGGGAAGGTGAAAAGGAACACACTGTACTGTTCAATCTTCCAAACAATATGGCCGGAAGCAGCCTTAACCACCTTCAAAATGTGTGACCTGCGCAAGCAGGTTCGCAATGTCCCTGGTACACATTTGCAGCTGTATTTTTAGCTTGCTGCTTGCGGTAGCATCTCCGTGAGATGCGTTCTAACGCTATCAGAGCCAAGGTCTGAGACAAGGCAGGAAATACGTTAGGACTGGAAACACACGACAAAGAGAACGAGAAGATAAGATGTTCTTAACTAATACCAGATGGGAAATTAGGGTCGGTGTCACAGCAGAAAGTACAGCACAGTAATAGGAATTAAGAAAAGAGATACCTTTTTATACAAGTTAAAATGGGAAAAATTGAACGACAGAAAAAGGGAACAAAAGAGGGGGTAAAGAGGGGAAAGAGACTGTGAGTCGTATTCTGGCTCTCCCGGATCACCAATTATCATCTCCTCCGTCTTCTCTTCCATCCATCCATCCTCCCCCTATCCCAAGCCTCTCCAATGTGTGTGTACCAGGATGCACCGCACCATCCTCTGAAGAATGAGCTCTGGAAAGACGGAGTGGGAATAACACCCCTTCATTCTACAACCATTCCATTCCACTTAGTCTCCCAGCCAATCATTGGGCTCCCAAGAGGTATGCCTACCTTCCTCCATGATGGAGGGATTAAGTTGTGTAATTAAAATGATCAGCCTCCATTATGGTGTGTTACCAAACCTAAAGGACACCAGTCCCCAAAGGCCATTCTCCCTCTGACAGCTCAAATTACACCATTCATTCTTTTATTTCTCCCCTATGTTAATGTGTTTGGTCGTTCGGAGTGTGAGAGCCGACAAACCCACAGAGTTGAGTGTTTGGGCCTGTTTAAAAGATTGATGACGGTACACATGTAATTACCGAGAATGCGTTCACAGATTACTGGGACTTTGTTTTGTGCGAGTACCCACTCTGTGAAGAAAAGAGGGCCGTCTATCTGTCATCGTATTCCCGGATCTGAATTCAATGTCGCCGCTCGTCCCCGCTCTCATCCCTCCCAGAGCGGTTCTGAAATAGGCACCCCACATCCCCGGCCAACTCTCCCTTTTAAAAAAACCAGGACACCCCCCTCCGCGCGAAAGGCCCACGTAGGTAGGCAGCCCGTCCAATCAAAATCCCCCTTTCCGAAACCTTTCAGAAGTTCAGTACGCTCTGTGTGTCTTTTTAGAACTCTGAAGACCGGCAAGGTATTTTTAGAAAATAGGTTTCATGTGATGGGGAAGGTGTGGAGAGGGGGATTGTAGCTGAACACGTCCCAGCTTCCACCCCCACCCCCACCCCCGCAGACAGCCAGCTCTGTACAGCTGTTGGCCGGCCCCCCTGACGATGTGCTGTTTAATAGCTAATATCAGGCTACATTTCCTCACTCACTGGACCGGAACACAGCGATGGCAGGGGGTTGCTGTGGGTGACGCTATCACATACTCTCTCTCTCTCTCTCTCTCTCTCTCTCTCTCTCTCTCTCTCTCTCTCTCTCTCTCTCTCTCTCTCTCTCTCTCGCCTTGACTGACAGTTTTTGTCTCAGTATATGTCTGTGCTTTCTCTGTCCTTCTCTCTTTTGGTTTTGAGATATCTCTCCCTCTTTCACTCTCCTGCTCTGTTGTTGGTCTTTGTTTTGGTTGGTCATTTTCTCAGGGGATATTTCTGTCTTTGTCCTTTCCTCAATCTCTGTTGTTGTTATCGCTCTGTCCTGGACTATTGTTTGTTTCCTCTGTATACTCCTGTCCCCTCTTTGTCTATCACTGTCCTTCTCTTTTGGTTTCTGGGTATATCTCTCTGTCCTTGAATGTTTTTGGTCACTCACTTTCTCTGTCTCTCTGTGCCATTTCCTCACTCTCTGTATATTTATGTCCTAGTCTATTTTGTTTTTATTTTGTTATTGTTAGGTTTGTGGGTAGCGCTCTCTCTTTCCATTTCTCTGTACTTGACAGCTTAAGTCTCTCATTCTGTCTCGGGTGTTTTGTCTCTATCTGTATATATATCCGTCCCTTACTCTGTCTTTTGGATTCTGAGAACTATCTCAGTCTCTCTGTCCTTGACTGTTTGTCAGTGGGTCTCTATCTCTATCTTCATATTTCTGTTGCTCTTTTTGTCCCCATCTGTTTGCCTGTTGGCCCCACTCCCGCTCTCTTTCGGCCTCCCCTCTCATCTTCTCTCTTTCTACATCTGTCTGTATTTCTCATCGTATACGATCAATTCAATTAGAAAATGATTTATTAACATGTCAGATGAAAGTGTTAGGTGTCAAGTTGGGTAGACAACAACTTAATCTTGTCTTACTACTGCATTGCATGTCTCTCTCTCTTTATTTCATTTTCTGTCCCTCTCGCATCCAGCCCCACCCACCAGTCTCCCACTCTATCCCTCTTTTAATCTCAACCTCTCCCTTCCCTGCCATTCCTTGTTTGTCACTCTCTCCCCATCTCCCTCTCTCTCCCCCTCCCCGGCACCGGTTGGAGTACACAGACGCACATGGACGCACATGGACATGCACACGCGCTGTCTCCTGATGGGCGGTCCGTGAGTCACTGGCGGATCTATATTTGCTCCAAACACACACACACACGGCTCTGGAAAGAGAGCGGGAGGGAGGTAGAGACGGAGGGATGGAGGGAGGCAGGGAGATGGAGAGAGAAAGAGCTAGATGAAGAGAGAGAGAGGAGGAGGTGGTGAGAGAGAGAGGTAGAGAGAGGTAGATGTAGAAGAGGTAGACAGAGGGTTGAGATAGAAAGATGGAGATGAAGAGAGAGAGAGAGGGAGAGAAAGAGAGAGAGAAACTGAGGCAGAGAGCCAGAGCTGAAGGGAAAGACAGAGATAAAGAGAGAGGGGGAAAGAGATGAAGGGAAAGAGGTGCAGAAGGCCTGATTGCACCGCCCAGTTTAGACTCGTGCGACCACTAGCAATAGAACTCTCCTGCTCTCTCCCCCTATTGTTAAGACCTCAACACAAACATTCCACCACTCTGCCCTGCCTGCTCTGGATACTTAGGAAAATCTCATCTGGGAGCGTCATTCCAAACTGGAGCTCACCCCTGTAAGATGAAGTAATGTGTTTTCATAATCCCCCCTGTCCCTTACACACACACACACACACACACACACACACACACACACACACACACACACAATATAGCACACACTAAAACATAAGCAAGAACACACACACACACACACACACACACACACACACACACATTATTGCACACACGAATACATATGCATGAACACACACACACACACACACACACACACACACACACACACACACACACACACATGAATGCACACACGCATACACACAAGATTATTCTGTCTCATGACCCGGGCGTTTCCTTTCTTTCCGGAAAGCAGTTTACCGTCGCCGTGACTGCCCCTCCGCTTCAGCCTCAGCAGATAGCGCCACTTCTCGCCCTCCTCTCCAATTAATTCCTCTGTCATCGGAGCACATTAATATTCATTATGCGGTGTTGCGATGCAAGTGCCAAACTGCCACCCACTCCGGCGTACCGCCATCTAGTAGCGATAGCGCTACTAATAACGCCGCCGTCTGAAAAAACTTCATGGCGGGACCTCTTCTAATGATGAATGGCCATATGCCTGCGTGTTGACGCACGCTGGAGTGCCTGTTGGTTCTGGGTCCCATGGTTGTCTTTACAATAACATGGAGTAGGATGTTTTCTTAGCGTCACCACGTGAGCCATTTCCTAAATGTCTGAAGGTGATTAAGTTTACGTTCAGGAGTCTCTCTCTCTCTCTCTCTCTCTCTCTCTCGCTCTCTCTCTCTCTCTCTCTCTCTCTCTCTCTGACGCATGGTAGGAGAGCCAGGTAGGGTTCTCAGGGGGTCTTGTGCGTGCTATGTGCTTTCCAGTTGTTTTAATTCAACAGGAGAAAAGGCAGCGGAGGACAAGCTTTTTGTGTGCTTTACATCTTCCCTCCCCCAAGAGAGCGGAAGCTACATCTGCTCAGGAGCAGAAATAGAGCGGTGGTGTAAAATATGGAGATGAAGCTTCGCTTGAAGCACGTAGGGATCGCAGACGATGCGCTCCAGCTGCTGGAGGAGGTGGAGGAAAGACTTGGAGCAGCAGATTTGAACGCTGAGGTCTCTTCTTAGGAAAATAATCACAACGGGACGTATTCTATTTTTATTGTTTATATTACATAACCTTTAAATATCATAAAATATCTCCCAAAGAAATATATCTCCCTCAGAAGTCTGAAATATATCTCCCTCAGACTTCCCCAAGACATGTTTTTGGCATTTTTTGTAAAACAAACCATTAAACCCTCCCCTCACCAAAAAAACCCTTGAGGCTTCCTTAATTCCTGCCAGCATAACCCGCCGCTTAATTTCCATAACCCTTAGTTGTGGTGGAACCCACGGACCACGGGGGGGGATGGGGGTTATTACATCGACTGCAGACAGAATCTGGATCTAGCAGCCAGGGACCCAGATCTAGGTCATGGTGTTAGCGGTATGATGCTGTGTTCATATATTAATACATATTCCAAGTGGGAACCTTCTGAATAAACTTCCTAACAATCTCTTCTAGAAACCATGACAACTCAATACATTCCATTCTAAATGCTACCTGGGTGGGGAAATTTAATGCAGGACTTAGAATATTGCATTGAGTTGTCACGGTTTCTAGAAGAAATTGATCTAGAACAGATATGGGGAATATGACTCGAGGGCCGGAACCGGCCCGTGGACCATCTCCATCCGGCCCGCAACGCAGTGTTTCCTACAAATAGACATTACTCTGGCGGGCCTCTCAGGTTTATTAACGGCGGCCCAAGTATATTTGGCGACCCATTTTAGCATTTTTTATTTATCTTTTTATCCATTCGAGAGACCGACACCATTCACCGACGCCATCGCTAGTGTTTCCAATACATTGACTATTATTATACTATTTTAAATGGGTAAAATCGTATTACAGTGTAGAGCACAACACATTGATTCGTGCTCGCTCTCTCCCTCTCACCAGCACACTGACAACAGACCATCTATGAATTGCCTCTCCTCTACGTGCACGCTCTGAATCAAAACACGAGCGCAGGAGGAAGGATGGTTACATTGGACTCATATATTGTTTCAGTTCAGGAAATAACAGTAGGGGAGGGGGCTTTGAGATGCTTGAATGGAGGAGGCAGAGAGGAAACTACCTCAGGCAGGACTATAACAGAATAGGAACAATACATTAATAGAAAACCAATTAGGTCTAAGGTATAATTAGGTCTATTTGCGTGAATAAACGACTTGTGTCCTAATCACCTGCTCAAGACAGTCACATGTTGAGATGCACACGTGCATTGCAGACGTGGCTACAGCGATCTTCTGTAAAAAACAAATTGATTCCGGGGCCCATCGCATCAAGTCATATTACAGTGGTTTATACTCCAAAAGGGTGACATCATGACAACGTGTAGGCGTCCAGCCCTCTCTCCTCCATTGATCAAACCGACCTTGGCCGCCAGCGGAGTTCGTTGGGCCGGTACACCTAATATGGCCGCAATTAGCTTTCCGGCGAGAGAAAGTCACGGAACACAACACACAGACGCTTGTCGATTTTGGACGACACAACTCAAGCAGTACAAAAAAAGTTCCTAACCTTTCCTTTCGCCATCATTGGGGCTCTGCGACGTGTTGGCGTTTTCTTGCTTGGCTGTTTCCTTGGCGACCGTTGAGCCTTTCAGCCTGGTCTTTGGAGTGCCATGGGCTTTTAACTTCTTGGCATGTTTGGTTCCCTTGTAATGGGCCAGTGCCTGGCTCTGCAGGGGGAACAGAACAGAGTCAGAACAGTCTTGGATGAAAAGCAGCGTGTCAGTGATTGGCACCATGAGTAGTGAGTTAGCGTAAGTAGCCTAGCAGTGGGCAGTTCATAGTGCCGGAAATGACTGGTCCTAACTTTTAAAATTATTATCGTCTCTTGGGTGAATTATGAATAATACAGTTATTAAAACATGGTTGACCTAACTTTCTTTTCAGGGTATTGTAAGCCCTGACCTTGTGGTTTTGTGCAACCCAGAGTCACACCAAAATGTAGTATAGCTAGGTTGGTCCACAGCAGAAAACTTAGTAGTTGCACACTAATGTCTCTAAAATTGTGAGATGCCTACGTTTTTTGGCCCATTCTTTTCTATAGGCTTGCGTCCACGTCACGTGACTGTCAAGTTTCTGTCTGCAAAAACAAAAAAGATGGATAAAATATTCTCAGTGGAATTTGCCATATGTTTATATAGATTTGGCATTAAAATGGGTTTGGATAATATTTCTAGTGAGAAATGTGTATTTTATCATCATAATGTTCGTTCAGTGATAGTATATGATGTATAGTTTGTTAGTTATTATGAAAAATTCTTTTAGCATTTGATGATGCTGTGTGAGCCTTTCCTGTAGGGCTAGAGTCCCCCAATTTTTAGCAGACCTTAATGCCCTGATTGCTATAAAAGAGACCAGATGTCTCTATCTTATTCACAAGTCATTCTAGGCTCCCATTAATGGTGTTTCTTTACATCTTCGTATGACCTCTCATTCCCAAGTGTACTAGACCCCTAGATCACCCACCAATTCCATCACTTCCGGTTGGGCTAGAGCCTCCAAACATATCAATTTAGTAGAGTTGAATGCCCTCATTCATATAAAAGTGGTCAATAGGAGTACACCATAACAGGGGGCCTGGCTGTCACCCGTGGGCCGCGGTAACTTGGCCTTGGACATACACACACACACACGTTCCATCTTTAGAAATTCAACAACTATTATGTGCTGTTCTGTCTGGCGCACCTTAGAATATCTGTCTATTTCCTAGCCAGCGGAACCGAGTTTACACCAAAAACAAAACAATTGATAACATGTTCAGGTTCATGTATTAAATACAGGATATATGCGTGCATGTTACAGAAAATGAAATAATGGCCATAGGGCGTGAACAAGCACATATGGATTTATACGATAAATGGGGGGTGGGGGGATTCTAAACAAAAATGTAGCTCGTTGCTCATTGCATGTATGTTTGAAATACATGTTGTGTATCAAAATATTTATTTTTGCTTATTTCTTAAACAGAATATAGCCTACCCTGATTCTAGTCCCTCAAAACCCCAAATAAGCGTGAAAAAACGAGCATGAGCAGTTTAAATGACTAACTAAACATCATATACAATCACTGAACAAAGATTATGACAATAAAAGGCACATTTCTAACTAGAACTGTTATCAAAATGCATTTTAATGCCGAAACAATGTTTATATTGCATTTTCCACTAAGAATCAAATGAATGTCAGCCATGTTTGGTTTTCAGCGATAGCAGCATCCTTATCAACCACCACAGCAATGATTATCAAAACCCATTTTAATGCCGAATGTATATAAAACTATTCCACTAAGAATATGTCAGCCATCTTGTTTGGTTTGCAGACAGAAACGTGACAGTCAGGAGACGTGGACGCAGGCCTATGGAAAAGAATAGGCCAAAGAAAACGTAAGCATCCAACAATTTTAGAGCCATTATTTTGAAACGACTACATTTTCCGCTGTGGACCAACGTAGCCATACTACATTTTGGTGTGAGACTGGGTTCTTTTGGAAGCAGTTAACGTAAAAAAAAACGTCATGGTTAGTATTGTAAGGCTTCCTGAGGTCACTTGAAAAAATGCTCTGATAGTCCCCTTACCAATGATTATTCAAAGGACGACACAGAGACATGGGGTCAGCTACACAATATCTTCCCCCCCGATTCTTCTCTTGTGATTAAAAAAGAGGTAAACAACAACGCTGCACTCAGAGAGTCCAACCACGTCGCAGTAGCCAGGATCACCTTCACAACAGAAGATTTATTCTGGCACGGCGCAGACACCGGGACACAAACCCTTTGAGAACGGCTTTCAGATACCCTCGATCCACCGCCGCCACAGGTTCTCCTCCTATAAACCGCGCCCGCGGCCAGGGGGACCAGGGGGACCGGGGTGACGCGGGGGACGCTGTGGCCTCTCACAATAAGTACATAGATAAACAAATGAGTAAATGAGCGCGGCGACCGATGCGTTTGCAGGGGGGAGGGACGTTTGAGACGTTCTTCTTTGTGTGACGCGGTGCTTGGTGTGGTGCGGGAGGCTGGGGGTGTTTTTTGTCGAAGGTGGCTTTGGAAGCTTTTCTTCCGGTTGTTTGAATGTGGTGAATGCGTTCCTTCCTTTGCTTGGCTCTTATAATATCACTGAGTCCATTGTAGGAAAGCACTTTGAGGCGGTTGTGATTTTTTTTTGTTGCAAGAAAACAAGCCTCCATAATCAAGTCAACATGATCGCCCGGTTTAGTGCTCGGTTTATCGATCGCAGAAAAAAAAGTCCACTAAAAACTGAAGCATGTTGACTGTTCAGCACACCATAAGCTGCACATAGTGGAAATAGTTTTTCTTCACTTACAGCTGATTTGGGGTGAAAATAATAGCATGACAAAAATAAATGTTATGTATTCGTTTATTTAAGTTCCCACAAAATAAAAGATAGGTCCAAATTGAGTAACCTTTAGTTTAATTACTTACCATTCCACGATATTATACCACAATATCACTCAGCTATTCAGATATTTTTTGTCACATTGGGAATCCGACCTGAGCTATTTTATGAAAATCAGGCCACTATGCTACGATAAAGACAAATAATAACAAAGGGAACACAGTGGTTGATGTTAACATCTCCACCACTTTGTTTTATTAACAAAGTGCCCTTGAACAAGCATCGTTAACAAGACTGTGGCGGTAACCCCTGGCCCCACCAGCAGAGAGAGATGGACAGGGAACCAAGCACCTGCGGCACATAGGCACCAGCTGGGGGTGATAGGCAATCACCCAGCTGAGGTCTCTGGCCAATCAGGACCGTGTGGCCTGAAGAAAAGCCTCTCAAACACATTTCCCGTCCCCACGTGAATGGATATCTTTGTAGACGTAGTGTATCCCCTCCGTTTTTGCCTTCCTTCCACACAAGGACAGCATTTTCGAGCCTTTGCATACTGCTTCCACAGTGAAGATTTTCCTTAAACTAACCTTGAAACCTGTCCTTTGGCACAATGTTACCAGTTACGACAAGAGCTACAACTCATCTCCTGAGATGTCAAATGAGCGGGTGGTTAATGTTTCTCCAAGCCAACCATTAAATGAAAAACAAATGTTTAGCTTCTTTAGTTTTAATGTAACCATGTTTCCGGGCGGGAAACGCACATCCATAAATAAGCCGAGTGCATAAAGTTGCTTCGACGTCTTTCCTTTGGGGAAAGATTCTTGTGGGGTTTTTACGAACCCCCCACCCCCAAGTGTGTCAGCAATAGGCAGACGCACAAGCAATAAAATATGTTAATGTTGTTTACTGGGGTGAATGTGTTGAAAACTCTTGAAAGACTGGACTGAATGAGAAAGTGGGCATGCGTGGGTTACGTAGAGAAGATGTGTGGAGAGGAGGGGAAGAAAAAGGAGGGGATGAGGGGATGGGAGGGGGGAGAGGAGAGGAGATGAGTGGTGATGGGGGTTCAAGGTGTGGAAGTCTGTGAGGAAAGGGAGGAGAGGAGGAAACTATAGGAGGGAGGGAGATGAATAGGGGGTGAATGGAGGGGGGGGAAGGGAGAGGGGAGAGGGGGGGGATACATAGAAGAGCGACA